>CM077245.1:28972907-29070407 GCA_039654775.1 Spinibarbus caldwelli | reverse complement strand
TGTCTTCTGGACAACTGTCAGATCAGCAGTCTTCCCCATGATTGTGTAGCCTAGTGAACCAAACTGAGAGACCATTTTGAAGGCTCAGGAAACCTTTGCAGGTGTTTTGAGTTGATTAGCTGATTGGCATGTCACCATATTCTAATTTGTTGAGATATTGAATTGGTGGGTTTTTGTTAAATGTGAGCTAAAATCATCACAATTAAAAGAACCAAAGACTTAAACTACTTCAGTCTGTGTGCACTGAATTTATTTAGTACACGATTTTCACAATTTGAGTTGAATTACTGAAATAAATGAACTTTTCCACGACATTCTAATTTATTGAGATGCACCTGTGTTGATCGTCCATATATAATAAAATATATTTTCTTTCCGTAAGGGTGAATCTCTGAGTACTGAGGCTTTATGTTCAGTTATAAGGTTTTAGAAGGTGTGCTGTTGCCATTTGCCTTCTGGAGCACCTTGTGTTACATTCATTACTCTTACATGCTTTAGAGCAGTTTTGTGTGCTTTATGTTAATTGCAGAGGCACTTTTTTAATGTAGTGATTTCTCTCTCTCTCTTGCGCTCTCTCTCACTCTCTTTCCCCTTAAACATTTCCACAGTTACTGCCCAGGGAAAAAAGATGAAGCAAACTATGGGGTAAGTTGTCACAATGGGGACGTGCTGTTTACTGACACCTGATTTGAGAATATATATATATATATATATATATATATATATATATATATATATACACAACAGTTCTTTCTGGTTCTCAAATCTGATTGGCTGATAGGTATGCGATATTGGAGTCCAACAGAGCTCCTCATCCTCTTCACCATTTGTATCACTCCGCTTGCCGAATTTCTCACATTGAGTGTCATGGTGGACGCCCAAATCTACTATAATTTTAAAATAATACTGTTTTGTGTCACGGAATGCAGTTTTAAAAGTTTGTTAGGCGAGAATGTGCTTGCTTGGACTTCAAATATGCGGTTTGTTCATAAAGATAACGTCTATTTGAAAATTTGCTTCGACATTTTCGAAGACCTGAGTCTCAGAGGTTCAGCAGTCGTTCAGCACTCATTACACCCGCAGAGAGTGCCTGACCGCAGCCAGATCTCCTAGAATTTAACGCTGGCTCTGATGTCTGTATAGTGGTTAAATACGAGATATAATTCGTTTTGGGTAAATCTAACGGGCAGTCTTTGGTCTCGTTAAACTATTATTTGTTCCAGAGCAAATAATAGTTTTGGCAAAATCTTATCATGTTTATGTAAATTCAGTGCTGTATATCCCGCTGCATTTGCCTACGGTAGACTGTCACTGAATTGCCTAGCAACTTTTATGATGGCTGTTGTTGTTGTTGTTTATTAAATATGATTATTCAAGAAATAGTTTTTATATAAATAATAATAGTATTTAATAGCGTTTGTGCGTGTGTTCGTGATGGTGATTTTAGTTACATTGTTCCGCCATTAGATGGCGACAACAGACTGTTTTTTTTATGAGTCAGCGCTGCAGTAAAGACTTTTTTACTTTGAAAAATAAATGCTTTTGTAAACGAAAATTATTTTACTTACAACAACAGTTTGATGCAACTAACAAATGCACTGAGCAGCGCTGTCATCAGAAATCGATGAAAGGATATTGACGTTACGATGCGCTTTCCTCAGTGGACATCACAGTCGCCAAGTCCGCATATTATACGCGACTTTGGGCTTCTTTTTTTGTAAAGTTGCGTGAAAAAATCCCTGGTCACGGGTTGCAGTTTTTTGGGTTTATTTAAAAAAATATGGTTGCTTGTTAGGGAAATCTGACAAGCAACTTCTTTTCTTTTTTTATGTTCGCCGTATTCTCCAATGCACAGATTGACACTCTGTCTACTCGCAGTTAATAGCCAACCAGTGCAATAATATAAGTGCTGTAGCTTAATTTGCCAAATGTTCCGCCCCCTCACTCGAGAAAAATCACATTCAAAAAGAAGGCGAGTGAGTGACACTGTAATCCAAGTGATGATAGAAGTAGGCAAGACGTAAAGGAGTGGGATGATTTTCTTTTAGCCTAATTTTTACAGTGTTTTTGTAATGTATTAATTATCACGGGTTGTTATAAAAATAAATAAATAAATAAATAAATAAATAAATAAATAAATACATAAATAAAACAAGTAGTATCCTATAGTAAATACATTTGGTTCGAATAGCCTATTTATTTTAGGCTATGTTACAGCTCCCCTTTGAGCTCTTCTGTTTTTCTCCTCTTCCATCTCTCCAATCCTATTCTGCTTTCAGGTGATTGGAGATGAGTTTTGTTTCCACTTTCGTTGCAGTTTGCTGATTTTTGTAAAATAGCTTCTGTTTTTGCTTTTCAGATAAAAAAGTGATTTCAGTTTGATATGTTGCAGGCTCATTTGTTAGTAATAAGTAATTGATAATAAATAATATTGATGATAATAAATCATCAAAAAATATTGTGCTTTTGGGCTTGTTTTTTGAAGCTGCGGTTGCTTATTTGTCTCGCGAGAGTTGGCAACAATGGTGGACATTCAAACAGGGGCGGATATCACAGAATAAAATATAAATGTAAGCAGTGTTTCATGTGCTACTTTTCAGCCGCGGCGATGACAGCGTAAAGGAAAATAATGGCAAAAAAAAAAAAAAAAAAAGTCTTTCACTAAACTTTGTGCGATGGCTGCACACGCATGCAGCGCGCCCAGTGTAGTCGGCTTCATTAACAAATGATTATTAATCGGCTCTTTTTGAGTCAAAAACGCAAAGCGCAGCCCATTCACTAACGAATTGTTTTTGCATTTGTTCGTGAATTAGATACTGCGTCTCGGTTTATTCAGAAGTCCTCTGAGAAATCTAAGCCCGTCCGATATGTCTGAGATTCATCACGCAATTGTTTGGTGATCCGATTCTCCGACCGCTCGCTCCACTTCCATCATGGATATCGGCCTTTCTGCCATATCGGACGAAACAATAACATGAAATCAATAAGAGGATGCCGATCACGAAAACTAATAGCAGAGTTTAAGACTTTTGAATTTTGGCACACTTTTTTTTTCTCTATACAATGTTGATATGGTAACTAGTAAATACTGTAAATTTGGTTCTCTGGCACTAGTCACCTGCTCTGGACTCCATATCCCAGCATCCTCCCCGGCTTACACCTGGTTCCATTCACAGTCTTCAGTCACGATCCCCGTCACCTGGATTTCTAATCACTCACACCTGCAGCCACTGATCAGCTCCACTATATCACTGCACTCTCCTCACTACCCCAGTCGGGTCTACAGTTCACTACCCTGAACCGTTCACATGCCTTTACCAAGCTAGACCTCTATTTACTTACCCGTGTGTTTCCTTACCCCAGGCGTTCCAGTTTCTCCACCGCTCCTGTTCTCCGTCGCTCCCCGGATTCCTGCAAGAGATCACGGTTACCGTCACCGCAAGCTAAGCTATCTGGACCTCGTCTCTTTGTGCTTCACTCACTTCTCGTCACCTCCTGGTTGCTCCTCAGACAGTTCAATAAATTCCCTTGTTTGACCACTTACCTCTGTATCTCCTCGCCTGTGTACTGTGACAGTTACAACTAACCCCGTGTTACTTTGTGCCCCGCGCTCCCCCTAATTAAATTTGACCAAATGAGCAGAGGACGCTGAATTGACTTAGGTGTGTTTTTTTTTTTTTTTTTTTTTTTTTTTTTTTTTTTTAGTTTTTACTGTATTGTGGTGCAAACCAAGTTCGGTCCGTGTACGTTGCGTTCATTCGTTTTTTGATTTAATATTGAAAACAGAAACATGATAAAACGGCGCCTTTTTTGTTTTTTCAAAACAACGAAAAAACAAGAAATCGCCTTGATTTTCCTTTTTTTTTTTTTTTTTTTTTTTTTTTTTTTTTTTTTTTTTTTATACATTCAGGGGTAAAAAAATGGATGAAGAGTCTGATTGTTCGATTTCCACGTGTGGGAGGGGAATTAAACGCCCCTTTCCACTGATTGGTCAAGCAAGGATCAAATGGTGCCGTCATCATGTTGTCTTCGGTTTTGTGCAACAGAATAAGAGTCCTCCGCTGTTAAACTCGCTGTTAAGCGTTTATTGCAACTCCTGCGTTCATCTCCCTCTCATCAAACAACCAGACTAACAAATGGTTTGACACAAACCATACTGGGGCAGCGTCTACACAGGTCTGTCTTCTGTGTAGGTATAGATTCTATATGGCAAATATTAGGTGCTTATTGCAGAAATATGTATGTACCTCGGATCTGCAGCCACATCACCCTTTTAGTCTATTTCTTTGGTGCACGGCACGTTTTATTTAGCTGTCCAGTTATCAAAATCTGTGTGGCAAAGATGCGTGACATTTACATTATAGTGAAGCGCAGACCAGTATCGATTTTAGTGTGAATATAAAGCTATCTTACTGTTTTGATTATTATTTCGAGTTTTTTTTTTTTTTTTTTATGAGAAGTTTATATGATACTGTCATTATCTGATGGCATGTTACACATGTATATAATACATGCTATTTTTTTTTTTTTTTTTTTAGAAAAGGACATTTTTCTAACTTTATAAAACATGTATGTCACCTTTAATATTAAATTCCTGAATTTAGTCTATATTTGAAAAAAAATGACATTATAGGTGTTACCTATTAAATCAGTGCCAACCAAAGCCATCTTTGCACTGTGGCACAGAAGCTGCATCTTAAGTTGAATTTAGATGTATTTACACAATTAATGCTACTCAGAAAGCAGTAAATGCATTAACACAGCAATTGCATTATGGAATGATATTAATGTTTTAAACAAAAACATTTTGAATAGCCTACAGAAATATGAAATGAGTGACAAAATGAAACAATAGGATACTTGAATTATGAAGGTTACATCGCCAGTAGGTGGCGGCAAGTCATTGTGTTGATGAATGAGTCATAGAGTCATCAATTCAACTGATTCGTTCAAAATGCTGATTTGTTCAGGAGCAAAGTAAATGGGTCATTGAACCACTCACTCAAACGATTCATTCAAAGACTCGGATTCATTCAAGAATGAAACGCCTGTGTTTTAAGTTAAATAAAACACACTGTTTTGTGTCTACAATGAAATCAGTTTATTCTCATTATTAATGAAACTGTACTGTCTAAAATAAAAGTAATGACTGCTGCCTATTCACACTAAAATCAATACTGGTCTGCGCTTCACTATAATGCATTCGCCCCGTGTTGTCCAGTGCGTCATGCTGCTTTGCCACATAGATTTTGATAACTGGACAGCTAAATAAAATGCGCGGTGCGCCAAAGACTAAAAGGATAATGTGGCTGCAGATCCGAGGTACAAACATATTTCTGCAATAATCACCTAATATTTGCCATAGAGAATCCCCAACGGAGAACTCTTATTCTGTTGATGACATGATGATGGCACCGTTTCATTTTTGCTTGACCAATCAGTGAAAAGGGGCGTTTAATTCCCTCCCACACGTGGAAATCAAACATTCAAGCTGTTTATCCATTTTCTACCCCTGAATGTAAAAACGAAAAATTAAGATAAATTTTTGTCTTTTCGTGTTTTTGAAAAAACGAAAAATGAAAATGGTGCTGTTTTCTCATGTTTCTGTTTTCAATATTAAATCAAAAAACGAATGAACGCAACGTACACGGACCAAGTTCATATATAATTCTTTGGTATTTGAACTTTTCTAGTGTTTTTCATTTACTGCAAGATTACAGTAGTAAAATGAAAACAATCTGTTCCCAAATGTTCATTGCTGATTTATTCTTATTATCTGTAATTTAATTTATGTTGTATACTGTAATAGGCATTGAGCTGCAAAAATAATTCCTGAATCCTAATAAGAGTTGTTTTTTTTTTTTTGTTTTGTTTTTTTACAGTGTTATTGATGTCACCAGTGTTCACTGGGCAGGAAAGTCATCTGTGTATTTGAATTGTAAGCATTTAAGAAAAACTGTGATAACTAGATTGAAAAGTTTGAAAGACAAATTTATGCTGGCTTGTCTTAAATTCTTGTTTAAGAAACATAAATAGTTTGGTCAGTTAGATGTTCAAGATGTTTGCTAAAGTGCTGCTAGTTGGTTGCTAGGATATTCTGGGTGGTTGCTAGGCTTTTGCTATGCAGTTGCTGGGGTGTTGCTAGACTATTGATAGTGTGTTCTGGGTGATTACAGACATTCCCTCCTCTGGTAATAACAGAAAATCAAACATTGTTTTCAAAACTGATCCAGTTTCAATGCTTTGATATTATTGTATTTCTTTCTAATGTTAGGAAATTCAAAAGTGTTACTCTTAAACTTGCTCTTACTTGCACTAAAACATGATTTATACCATCTAAGTAGCCTACGTATGTAATATTATTAGAACCGCATGTCTTATTTAATGATACAAGCTCAGAAACATTTATAACCTGTTGAAGTTTTTTATATTGTGTATTGACTTGGTGCCATGATGGATATTGAAATGTTGTTATTTGTGAACACAACTGTGCATGTTAGACAATAAATCCCCAAAAACTATGCATGGGGGCTTGCTTTGGTGTTGCCACCCCTCATAGACCCCATGCCACCCTAAAAATTATTTTCTAGATCTGCCCCTGTATTCAAACTTATGTTTAATTGAGTGACGTTAGGAGACTGAAATGCTGTATCACATCTCATGCAGGTAATCACAGTCGCTCAGTCCATCGCTGTCTCTCTCATGATACTTACTTTACATAATACAGCAAGCTTTTACTACAGTAATACAATAAGCTTTCAATGAAGCAACTCAAAGTTTGTTCGTTACTAGTTCTAAAGTGATGTTTTAGAATTAGTAACGGAAGCTTGGGCTCAGCTGTTAAACTGTAAACTTTAGATTTAAATCTGTGGCGGAAGATAGTAGTTTTGCACAAAAGAGGGCTTTTAAAGACACTGTTTTTGTTTCTAATTTATTTACACACTCTTGCCATCAAACTGTTGTATAAACGCAATTTCACACTCGTAGACGTGCAATATGGCTGTATATCGGCACGCTGTGATTACCTACTGTTTAATACTAAACAGTAAAACACAAAAATCACTTGATATATAAGAATTGCACTTTTGCACGTGACAACTGAACTAAAGGGTGTGCGCGAAGAACATGTGACAACGGATAAGAGAGAAAAAACAAACATTATTCGTAATTCTTTGAGGAAGAAATCAAAAGCCTTTCTGTGAAGTGTAAACATCCCCTAAAACAACTGTTATGTCACTGTAAGTGACAAGTGTAAATTCAACATTGATGTGCAGTTTATCGGAGCAGACACTGAGACACATACACGCCAATAAGCGCTGTATTCATGAACACAAATGTTGTTTTTCCCTGGTTTAGAAAGGTTTGTAGGGGTTTTAGAAAAACATTTTGCTCGTAAAATCATTGTTATATTTAAAACTATCAGCTCGCACTCATTGAAAAACAAACCGGACACACACACACACACAAAAATGGTTTAGTAAGATTACTCGAGATCCACTTGAACCGATTCTGATTCTTGAATTGTTCTGAGGTTCTGTGATCAAACAGTTTTGGACGCCGCCATCTTTGATATTTACTTTAGTCACTGTCGCTGTGGTTACACGTCAGCTAGAATACAGGCTTGACTTCAGTTGTGCGTTCATACTGGTAATTGATCCATACTTGAACATAGTGCTGCTTTTCTGATGTCATGGACTTGAACAGCAGTACTGTATCACTTTGGACCAACAAGATATCTATTCATGAATGTAAATCTCTATAAAAAAAATGCATTAATACAGTGAAAATTATTGACTTAAGTGAATTCCACAAAAACGTTTGTTTTTCTTTCCTGAAAATAATCTCTTAAATATGTTCTTTTTTGTTGCTTTCCATCTTCATGTCACTGCCATGAATGTTAAGAGTGGCAAGAAAGACAGCAATAAAAGGTTAGCTAATTTTGAATGTACAAAACATGAATGTGTAGCATATGAATACACTGAGTTCAGCATGAATCTTATATGTGAAAAAGGTCACTGGATTTCTGAACATGTCCTTTTCTGTTTCTTTCCATGACCCTTTCTGTCGACATGCCACGGTTTGAGCGTCACAATGACAAATATGGTAATACATCATTTGTGTTCAAGCACAGCATTTGTTTATTCTGGAAAATCAGTGTATTTCTGAACATGTTCTTCTCTGTTTCTTTCTTTGCATGATTATTTCTATCTACATGTTATGGTTTGAGCTAACAGTTAAATTTCATCTAACAGTAGGGGGGGGGGGGGCATAAAATTTCTCAAGACCAGTTATTGAAGGGGACACAAATAATACATGGAGACCGTGTTTAAATATGAGTTCGGTTCATATGGTTCACCACGCGGTCATATTAGAATTATTTTTGCGTCCTCCATAGTATTTTAGGTTTCGTCTGGGACCGAGTACGTCTTAACATATTCAACCGAATTAAGCCCACTGATCTGCCACTTAACATCATATTGAGCAAAACCCAACACATCGGTAGGTCTACAAAGTTAGCCTAATATCAGTTCACACACAGGTTTATCGCCGTGTTAGTTATGGTATTAAACAAGTTAAGCTTGGTAACCATAATCACTCATAGAAAATACATCGGATATCATCGTTTCTTTGTCATGACTAATTTATTAATGATCCAGAATCATCTGTATTAAAGAGAAAGAATCATTTCACCCAATGTTTGAAGAGAATAACATTGACAGCCTAAGTTACTTACACATAACTACTGAAGAACTTTGTATCTCCCACTGGGCTCGTGTGTGTATTGGTAAAGGAGGAAAGCAGGCAGTGGATTATATTATTCTCAATACACAGAGTCGCTTGTAATGATATTTTTAGGGGGGACAACCCTCAGATGGGGGGACCCTGTCCCCCCCGGGATTTACGCCCATGTATGACAGAAATAAAAGGTAAGTCAAATTTCAAAGTTTTATATGAATACATCAAAAAACTGTATTATGTTAGATTTCAGCATCAACCTTTAATCGTGGAAAATCACTGTATTTCTGAACATGTTCTTCTCTTTCTTTCTGTGCATTAATCTTTCCATCTTCATGCCTCTGTTTGATTCGCTATAATGGTAAACATGATTAAAAAAAAAAAAAAATAAAAAAAAAAAGTTCATGTAAAAGGCAAGTCCAGTCTGAATTTGTTTTTTATGAATACATCAACAAACTGTATCAATCTTATATTCTAGAAAATCACTGTATTTCTGAACATGTTCATCTCTTTTCCTTACTTTGCATGACTCTTTCTGGGCACATGCCGTCATTTAAGTTATCACGATAGTAAGAAAGATCGCGTGTGTAAAGATCGGTCCACTGGAGACGAGCGTAGTGAAGAACCCAAGTGCAGTTTATTCAAAGTGATCCAAACAAAGACTTGACTTGATCTGACTCGAACACACTTGACATGAAACAAACTAAACTCACCGCCAGCAGGTTACAACATCAATACACGACAAGGAACAAGGCAACGACATGGCTACTTATAGCAAACAAAGAGGGTCACAAGACGACCAAACCAATGGGAACAACACACATGACTTAAGACAACCAATCAGAACAAGACACATGAACTAAAGCAACCAATGGCAGGAATACATAAGGGCAAGGGAAGCATGACACAAACAAGGACCATGACAAAACTCCACAATAAAAAGAGTCAAGAAAAACACGAACATGAAACAGACCCAAACAAAACCCAAACCCCACGTTACATATCCCCCCTCTAAGGGCAGCTCCAGACGCCCAAACAAAACCCAACAATGTCCAGGAGGGTGGTGGAGCAGTGAAGGTCCAGGGGGAGGGATGGAGGGCCAGGCCCATGAAGGGGAACGGGAGCTGGATCATGGGTCAACAGCAGGCCTGGGGCATGGGGCAATGACAGAACTAAACCATGGAACAGAGGCAGACAATGAAGCAGAGGGGGATCTGGGCTGTGAAGACATGACAGACAGTGATACACTGGAGGACCTGGGCTATGAAACAGTGGCAGACTGTGGAATACTGGGGGACCTGGGCCATGAAGCATGTCCTGAGGAACATGGAGCCATGGCGGAGCCGGCAGAGCAGAAATCCATGGGTGAGGCAGCATAGCAGGCAGCCATGGCGGAGCAGGTAGAGCAGGATGGCCGGGTGGTGCCGGCAGAGCAGGAAGCCAAGACGGAGAAGAACTGGACAGACCACTTGACAGTGACAGAGCAGGTAGAGAGTTTTTGAACGGCCTCCTTGGCCATGACAGGACAGTCTTTGAGTTCGTGAATGGTCTCCGTGGCCGTGACAGGGCAGACAGTGAGTTCGTGAATGACCTCCTTGGCCGTGACAAGACAGTCTGTGAGTTCGTGAACGGCCTTCTTGGCTGTGACATGGCAGGCAGAGAGTTCAAAGTTGGCCTCCATAGCCGGTTCAGAGCAAGGCAAGAGTTCACAGACGGCCTCCATAGCCGTGACAGGGCAGGACGAGGATTCACAGATGGCCTCCATAGCCGTGACAGGACAGGCAACAAGCTGATGAGTGGATACCACTGACACCTCTGGAGATTCTGCAGCGGTTGCCACCACCTCTGGGGGTTCTACAGTGGTATCATCTGGATACAAGGAGCGTTCTGCAACAGTACCTTTGACCGCAACATGACAGGCTGAAAGTGCTTTGCTGGGCTCCACCATCGTGCAAGGAGCTGAAGCGAGTGCCGCCACCTCGGGAGGCTCTGCAGCATACGCCGCAACCTATGGAGACACTGTAGCAGGCACCATCGCCTCAGCGTACACAGCAGCGAATGCCACTACTTCGGAAGGTTCTGCAGCATCAGCCGCCACCTCTGGAGACTTGGCAGTGGTGTGTGTGGCCCAGACACACCATAAAGCGATTCCCGTTATGGGAAACGCTGCAGACAGAGGAATCAGTTCACAAACAAGAAGGGTTGAGAGTGTTGGTTTGGGGATACCAGCTGCACGAGCTGACACCAGCGGTAGGTCCTCCATGCTGCATGCCAATCTGTGATACTGGAGAACTGAACCTAAAGATCTGGGTTCAACAGACAGGAGGTGACAAGTCTCTGGATGATCAGTTGTGACGTGACGTGACTCAGGACGATCAGCTGTGACGTGACGTGACGTGACTCTGGACAATCAGCCGAGACGTGACGTGACTCTGGACGATCAGCCAAGACGTGACGTGACTCTGGACGATCAGCCAAGACGTGACGAGACTCTGGACGATCAGCCAAGACGTGACGAGACTCTGGACGATCAGCCAAGACGTGACGAGACTCTGGACGATCAGCCAAGACGTGACGAGACTCTGGACGATCAGCCAAGACGTGACGAGACTATGGACGATCAGCCAAGACGTGACGAGACTCTGGGAGATCAGCGGAGTTGTGACGAGTCTCTGGAACATCAGTGGAGACGTGACGAGACTCATGATGATCAACTGTGACTTGACTTGGCGCATGACAATCAACTGTGACTTGGCGCATGACGATCAACTGTGATTTGACTTGGCTCATGACGATCAGCTGTGACTTGACCCTGGAACAGTAGCTATGATGGGACGAGATCCTGATAGGACGGCCTTGGCATGGCGAGGCTCAGACGTGGTGGCCATCTTGGCTGGGGACTCAGGCGTGGCGGCCATCTTGGCCGGGGACTCAGGCGTGGCGGCCATCTTGTGTGCAGGCCCTGGCATGACGTGAGCAGGCCCTGGAGAAGGCATGACGTGAGCAGGCTGTGGCTTGGCAGACATGACATGATCAGGCTTTGACTGGGTAGACATGACAGGAGTAAACTTTAACTTAACTGGCATGATGTGAGTAGGTCCTGGAGAAGGCATGACGTGAGCAGGCTGTGGCTTGGCAGACATGACGTTAGCAGGCTGTGGCTTGGCAGACATGACGTTAGCAGGCTGTGGAGTAGCAGGCATGACGTGAGCAGGCTTTGGCCTGGTAGATGTGACGTTAGCAGGCCTTGGCGTGGCAGACATGATGTGAGCAGAGTTTGAGGAAGTGTCATGTCCCTCCTCTATGACACCCACAATAAAAGCAGACCCACTCAAACGGAGTGCAAAATCAATATATTGCTCAAGAGTCCAGTGAGGGGTATGGCGAGGCATGAGGTAATTAAGAGAATCATTAAGTCCATGTCGAAAAATGTCCTTTAAAGCCACATCATTAAAATCCACCAAATGGCACGGTCCACAAAAGTCGGGAACATAGTCCTCTATGGCCCTGTCACCTTGACGAAGGCAGAGGATGCTAACTGCTGGGTTCATGGTATGGTCGTGTATCCTGTAAACGAGGGAGTCCACTGAAGGCGAGCGTAGTGAAGAACCCAAGTGCAGTTTATTCAAAGTGATCCAAACATCCAAACATAATCCAAGCAAAGACTTGACTTGATTTGACTCGAACAGACTTGACTAGGCATGAACAGACTTGACTAGGCATGAACAGACTTGACATGAACAGACTTGACTTGGCATGAAACAAACTAAACTCACCGACAGCAAGTTACAGCATCAATACACGACAAGGAACAAGGCAATGACATGGCTACTTATAGCAAACAAAGAGGGTCACAAGACATGAACAAACCAATGGGAACAAGACACATGATTTAAGACAACCAATCAGAACATGACACATGAACTAAAGCAACCAATGGCAGGAATACATAAGGGCAAGGGAAGCATGACACAAACAGGGACCATGACAAAACTCCAAAATAAAAGTCAAGAAAAACATGAACATGAAACAGACCCAAACAAAACCCAAACCCCACGTTACATAGTGACAACATCAAAAACCTGTATTAACTTGTGTTAAAGTGCAACATAAATCTTTTATTCTGAAAATCAATGTATTTCTCAACATATTCTTCTGTTTCTTTCTTTGCATTATTCTTTATATCTACATGCCATATTTGAGTCCCCACGATGGTGAGTATGGTAAGACTGATCACATGACAGCAGTAAAAGGTAAGTCAAATCTGAATAGGAATACATAAAACTAAAAAAAATACACCAAATGCTCCAAAACTTGTATTAACTTGTGTTAAACTGTGACATGATTTAAAAAAAAAAAAAAATAAATAAATAAAAATTCTGGAAAGTCACTATTTTTCTGATCATGTTCTTCTCTGTTTCTTTCTTTGCATGACTCTTTTCAGCTACATGTTATGGTTTGGTCTGGCACAATGGTGAATATGATAAGATAGATCACATGACAACAATGATAACAATAAAAGTTAAGTCAAATCTGAATGTTTCATATGAATACATTTATAAAAATGTATTAACGTGTCAAAGTGCAGCATGAATATTATATTTTAGAAAATCGCTGTATTTATTTCTTTGCATGACTCTTTTCTTTCTTTGTAGACTTTCCAACTACATGCCATGGTTTGAGCCCTCAGTGGCAAACATGGTAAGAAATATCATGTGACAACATCAAAATCATGTATTACTTTTGTTAAAGTGCAGCATTATGCTGTCACATTGGTAAATATGGTAAGATAGATCACATGACAACAATGTTTTTTTTTTACCTTGAAGTATCAGGTTCAAATCATTCAGATAATCACTGACTTCTAATCGAATGGCTTCTTTTTCTTTCCCATGCTCTCCTTAAATGTCTGTTTTGGGAATTTGTAAAGTGAGCGAGTACGAAATTTTGTGAAAAGGGCACATTGCTTTATGGCAGCAACAAATGCATGTGCAAAGCTATCCACTGTAAATACCACAGTGAATTCCACTCCACTGTAGGGGGCACCAAAGTTGCAAAAATACACAAAACTACAAACAGTTGCTATAACTGTGTTTTTAAAGCTGCACTATGACACTTTTGCCTCTCTATTGCCATCTATGGTTGAAAACAAAATTGCATGTTACGTCAGTTGCGCTTTGGCATTGATGTTGTGCGCAATGGTTACTTGTGATCGCCAAATCTGCGCTGATCTACATCAAGCCCTAGTGATAACATGAAGAATTTTCAAGTATATGTCAGAAAAAAAAAAAAAAAAAAAAACGGAGTCTGAATGTATTTTTGCACAGATTCTGGCTCTTTCTCTTTTTGACTTTCCATAGTTTGAATTTTCTTGTTTCTTTTTAATGGGTGATTAAGAGGTTAATGTACTGTAACTCAATAATAGGTTTTTGCTAATTTTTAAGCACAACATCTTCAGTGGTGCAAATCGAACATTTTAAAATTTGCACTGTTTTAAACAGATAGAAGCTAGAACAGGCAGAAATTGCTCAAATGTGACAACAAATTAAATTTATGGAAATTATAAAGAGGATTTAATTACAAACATATTTGTCCTAAAAATAAATGTTTTAAACAGTGCATTGGCTCTTTGTAATTAAGATTAATCTTAAAACTGCTCTTGATGCAGATTGCAAATTAATTTCCAAGTCCCAAATCAAACTGTCCCAATTAGTTATATTCATAATCACGTTTAATTAGGACTAAATTTAATTCATCTTAGCCTCTGATTATTACAAACCATAGAAAGCCAGAACCACACAGACAGACAGACGGTTAGTATGTGGCCTCCACAGGAAGCCTTGAATTAGGGGTGTGCGATACTGCAAATTTTAGTATCGATCCGATACCAAGTAAATACAGGGCCAGTATCACCAATACTGATACCGATACGGATACTTTTTCCTTTTTAATAACATACATTTAAATGACCAATTACACTTTGAAAATTAACAATAACTTATGTTATGACTAAAATATTACATTCATCTTAAAGCTATGTGGATATTATTTGCCTTTCTGAAAGGAGTTTGCAAGGAGAGGAGCCCAGAATATGAAAGC
Organism: Spinibarbus caldwelli; assembly: GCA_039654775.1. NCBI lineage: Eukaryota > Metazoa > Chordata > Actinopteri > Cypriniformes > Cyprinidae > Spinibarbus > Spinibarbus caldwelli. Next base: position 29,055,572 of record CM077245.1, on the reverse strand, counting down.
AATGCATAAAGTTTTGTGTTAAGCATTTTCCTCCCATAGCCTAGAAAAGAGTTATAAAGAAAAAAAATAAAATAAATAAATACGTAAAAAAAAAAAAAAAAAAAAAAAACATTAAAAAAAATAATAAAAAAAATAAATTCTGTAAATTTAATGGGTCTGGCTTCCAGTCTCATCTGCTTCCAGCAATTTTTAACTGTACAAAACAGCTCATTTGCTGCTTGCTTGGCATTGTAAACTGGTGTTTCTTACCATATTATTTTAATCTGTTGTCTTTATAAACACACACGGTGGATAGCACAAACAATTTTACCATTTATTGCACTGTTATTTTTCCTCATGATTTCCCTTCCGTGCCTAATGAAGTGGAAGTCTCGCACATTCAGTCAGTCTATGAAAAAAGCTTACTTCCACATTGAAAAAGGTGAATAAGTTTGGTGCTGTTGCCACAGTAGCGAATTTCTACCATTCCATCTCTCGCTGAAGCCAATAATATCCGCTTGCGCTTGGAGCCGCTGAGTCACGTAATGGCATAACAACAAAACACTAAAGCAGGAGAGGAGCAGTAATGTTTGCATACGAGACACGAAAAGAGCGGTATATAAACACACAGACATGTCTATTCTTTGTTGAATTTATTAAGCAATATATTAAGTGATCTAATCAGGCTAGTATCGATCCGATACCGATACCAACGTTGGTATCGATACTATCGATATTAGGATCGATCCGCCCACCCCTACCTTGAATTTCAGCAAGGTGAGCGACCCCCTGTCCACCATGCTGAAACACTCTCAAAAGTCACTCTTTATATCCATCTGTGCATTTTTAGACAGATGAATGACTCTGCAGTCTAGCATCTGATTCCTGGGCTGTTGAAAGGACAGAAAGGGGACAGAGGTAATAAACATGTGCATAGCCAGATCAGTGGGACAGGAAGGACAGACTGACACTAGCGTATGTAAATCTCAACAGACATGACAGACCGCAATGAGTTGACCTGCTGTGTAATTGCGTTTGTGTGTTTCGCAGCACATGCTGGGGTGCGTCTCAAATGCATCGCTGTCCCCCTCCCTGTCTGTTCCCTGCACGTCCTCCCATCTGCCACAGAGTCTGTACATCACAGATAGGCTGGACCAGAATTGCTTCTTATATCTTATCTGTACACTGTGCGTCCAGCACATATTCTTATTTTCTATTCTGTTATTTTTGGATAGTCACCCGACTCTGCTTTCTGATTTGAATAACAGCTTTTCAATTTCATGTCAAAGTTGCACTTTGAGTATAAACAAGCGTGCTAACGAGAAATGATCAGATGAATTTGAAACCTTTGCATTTTGAGTTCAATATATAATCAAGATACCCGTCTAGCCATGAAAAACAATGTTTACTGCTAGATTCCACTTTTATTTCTTTCTTTGTTTTTTTTTTTTTGTTTTTTTTTTTTATTCCATCAGGGCAAAGCATGCTGACATTTGTCCTCAAACGTACTGAAGATTTTGTTTTGGTAAGACAATTTCAGAATATAATTATTTAAACTTTCATGACCAGAAATCGATGGTACACAATTTAACTCTAAGTTGTGTACCATCGATTTTCTTGATAGAGGGAAACAAAATACATTTCTACTTTCAATAATGTTTGTTTTTCAGACATTGTTCTTTATATACAAAAAGTATCAGCTGTATGTAAAGTGACCCACATTTGGTTTTCAACCACTGAAAATAGGTAAAATTCAACAAATTGGACATTGAGTCGCATTGGGCTCTGGGATCGAATAATATAGGGCATGGAAAATGAGGATTACAAATGAAAAGTTTATAAAGAACCAGATTTTAAAATTATATATGTATATATATATATATATATATATATATATATATATATATATATATATATATATATATATATATATATATATATATATATATATATAATTTTTTTTTTTTTTTTTTTTTTTTTTTTTTACAGACATTCAAACTTTTGAAAAATAATATTAATCACACTCGGACAGGTATGTTCTCTGCAATTGTTTTGATAGAGAGAAACAAGATACAATCCTAATTTCAACATTATTTGTTCTTCAGAATTAAAGTATCTGCTGAATGCTAAGTGACCCACATTTGGTTTTTGACTACTGAAAATTTGTACAATTTAATAATTTACTCCTTGAGCCATATTTAGATCCCAATATCTCTGGAACTAAGCTATATAGAGCCTTAGAAATGAAGATGCCAAAAGGAAAGTTTGTTAACATCTGACATCAAAAGGGGCATTGAGATATCTGTAATACTTCTTGAGTTACAGACATGCAAACTTGAAAAGTGCTTTTTCCCATTTTTAAACTGTCACCACTGGCACACAATGCAACAAAGATGACTAAAGTCAACAGATTTTTACTACCTACCAATCTCTGTGTGAAAATAACATAATGATGCTTCCATCTTTCTGAAGTCATTTTTACCCCCTATAATTTGGCTCCGAATCTCAGGTTAAAAATGTCAGTTTGACCCCCCTCTACAAAACAGTGCATTACTCAGTAAATATACATATGTGACATTTAATATTTTGGCTTTCATCACTATCTTTCATCAGAAAAAAATATTGACACAATCAAAAATTTGGGGACCTCTGATTAAATTGACACAGAATGACCCAATAGAGTCCTTTTAAAAAAATAGTAGCCATGAAAAGGTGCATAAAAAAGTGGAAAAAACAGTGAAAATTAAGAAATGAAAATGGAAGAAATTATAGTTAAAGGGGTCATGAATTGTCTCTGTTTTTTATTTTGTATTGTTCTATGAGGTCCACTTATAATGATATAAAAAATTTACATCAAAAAAACATCACAATTTAGAAGTAATAGGCTATTTTCTGTCCTGTTTTTAACCCCCCTCATCAGAGCGCTCTGTTTGAATAGGCATGGCAGATTGTAGGTAAATGCCCACTGCTATGATTGGCTAACAAGTGTTAGATGGATGCTGCTGTGATTTAGGTTAAAAGCACATAAATATTAAATATAATAAATATTCATATCAAACGATCTGTTTAACAGACAAAGCAATAGTGATCACGTAATAAAAACAGTTATTCACACTCGTGTTGCGACATTACTGCTGGATCCAATATAGTCAGCACATCATCGTCTTTTAGTTTCAATCTTTCTAAAAATCCCGCGTCGAATTGAGCTTTGTTTGTAAACGAATCCGCAGTAAAATCAAGTGAACAAAGGATCAAGTTCTTACTGACGTGGTCTGGAACTTCATTAAAAATAAAGTTTATTCACTCTTTCCTTACGTTGGGATCAGAAGGAAGCCAATGCAAAGACTATTTTTTACACAACTTGTCACTGCACAGCGTCTTGTTGTCTTCAGAGCCATCTTTACCATTTGGTTTCTGCATAGACCTGCGTATTCGCCTCTCTCATAAACACTACATGTGCAAATCGGTGGGCGGGGCTAAACAGGCAGTGCTGTAGAAGCAGGCGTTGATCTAGGTGGTGCTTATCCACACTATTACATCATAGAGTAGAACATTCCACAAGCTGTTGTTTTGGCAGATTGGCTTCGATATAAGCTGTTTCTAGACTAATGACAAACTTTTGAGTTCTGAAATGTACAGGATGTTTTCATAGTACAATGACTTCGTATATGTGAAAAGATCAAGCGAATTTTGGTATCTCAGTTCATAACCCCTTTAAATTAAATAAATGCATACATTAGGAGGAAGATAACAGAATAGAAGACCAAATAGAAGAGTAAAATGCAGTGCAGAAACAAATTATGACCACTACTGAAAAAAAAAAAAAAAAATAGTTCACTCACTTTTCAGACTTGTCCAAGCAGTTCATGCAACTAGCTACTCAGCTGTGGGAGGCATAAAGGGAAAGGAAAGGGAAGTGGTGTGTGGCCAAGTATGGTGACCCATACTTGGAATTTGTGCTCTGCATTTAACCCATCCAAGTGCATACACACAGTAGTGTACATACACCTGGAGCAGTGGGCAGCCAATGCTGCGGCGCCTGGGGAATAATAGCTAAATGTCATTTCAGCATGTTTTGAGTGAACTCTTATTTTAACTGGCTTTATCCTGGTGATCTGAAATCTCTGTTTGGTTTATATTCTACCAGCATATCTGCAAGATATGTTGGTCCCAGGCCAATATGGGATTATTATGCAATAAATCAATTAGAAATGACACTGGAAACAGCGTTTTGAGTGTTTTGTATTTAGGCCGGTGAGGAGTCCATTGCAGCAATCCGCCCTGCTGGTAGTGAATGCATGAATAATCTTCTTTTGTTCTCTTTTGGATACAAATTATCTGATTTGTGCAATTTTTCTGGATAGCAGTAGGCTGATTTAGTTATTGCTCTATTGCTAAAAATATCAAACCAGCTTATTTAATAAACATTCAGATGCTCAATTGTGATCGAAGCGTTTAATGCCAGCATCTTTTCTTGCCCAGAAGACAAAAACATCTGCAAATGTTTCAGGCTAATCAAGTTGACATCACTATTAGTTATTCCTGCATTAAATTTTCCATTGATGAATCCATCACACGCTAAGTATGTTTTCTTGCGTCCAACTTGTTCTGGCGAATGATTTGTGCAGCGCTGAAGAGCTCCATTACCTCCTCTGTTTGCATGGGGAGGAGCGCGTCGCATAATCACACGAGCTCTCTCGCTAATGCTAATTCAGTGCCAGTGAATGATGGCCTTTCAGGTGGAGTGCTTTGAAGTAGCCCACTATCTATTAAGTCTTCGCCTTGCCGCATAAAGCGGGTTCATAATGAAAAACAAAGAAGTGAAAACAAGTGAATGGAAGGGGAAACAGGAGCTGGGGAATGGCTGCTTCAGGAATACGGATAGGGTTGCTGCTGGTCACAAATGGATGCTGTGTGATTGACTGGACTAAAAATATCCTATGCTGTTCTTCAGAGAGGCTTCATATGGGAAGTTAATAGTGACCATTTTTAGGTTCCATCTGTTAGTTTACGATGCTTATTACTCCCAAAGCACACACAACCGTACACTGTGAACCCTGTGCACTCTGAACTGTGATAGACGTGCTGTGCTTTCACAGATTTAGTACACAGAGTACATTTAAAACATCAAAAAAGGCAGGCCAAGTCATTTGAAATAGTAGTGGAAATTGTGGTTAACATTTTACTATAGGGACCAATTCTCACTATTAACTAGTTGCTCATTAGCATGCCTATTATTAACATATTGGCTGTTTATTAGTACTTATAAAGCACATATTCTGCATGAGCATATTCTACATCCCTAATCCTGCCCAATACTTATACTTAACAACTACCTTACTAACTATTAATAATCAGCAAATTAGGAGTTAATTGAACCAAAGGTCATAGTTAATGGTTTGTTAATAGCTAGAATTGGACCTTAAAATAAAGTGTGACCAAATTGTGTATATATGGAAATCCTTCGTTGATTCGCTCGTGGACCCTCTATGAAGGCCCCGCCTCCCCTGCTCTCATGTTGCTCTCTTCAAGCAACTTGGGCTATGAGCTTCTCCACCCTACCTCCAGACTCTAGGACCTTGGTTTCCAAATGAAATACAAAACTTGCTCTCATCTGAGAAGAGGACTTTGGACCACTGGGCAACAGTCCAGTTCTTCTTCTCCTTAGCCCAGGTAAGACGCCTCTGACGTTGTCTGTGGTTCAGGAGTGGCTTAACAAGAGGAATACGACAACTGTAGCCAAATTCCTTGACACGTCTGTGTGTGGTGGCTCTTGATGCCTTGACCCCAGCCTCAGTCCATTCCTTGTGAAGTTCACCCAAATTCTTGAATCAATTTTACTTGACGATCCTCATAAGGCTGCGGTTCTCTCGGTTGGTTGTGCATCTTTTTCTTCCACACTTTTCCTTCCACTCAATTTTCTGTTAACATGCTTGGATACAGCACTCTGTGAACAGCCAGCTTCTTTGGCAATGAATGTTTGTGGCTTACTCTCCTTGTGAAGGGTGTCAATGATTGTCTTCTGGACAACTGTCAGATCAGCAGTCTTCCCCATGATTGTGTAGCCTAGTGAACCAAACTGAGAGACCATTTTGAAGGCTCAGGAAACCTTTGCAGGTGTTTTGAGTTGATTAGCTGATTGGCATGTCACCATATTCTAATTTGTTGAGATAGTGAATTGGTGGGTTTTTGTTAAATGTGAGCCAAAATCATCACAATTAAAAGAACCAAAGACTTAAACTACTTCAGTCTGTGTGCATTGAATTTATTTAATACACGAGTTTCACAATTTGATTTGAATTACTGAAATAAATGAACTTTTCCACAACATTCTAATTTATTGAGATGCACCTGTACATGCCAACTGTAAGAAACAGATGTTTCATCTAAATATGGAAATAAAAGCAACACCCTGGTGCCAGAATCATGAAAATCTTCAGAGAGAAGTTAAGAGGTTTCTAGATTATTTCCAAGAAGTTTGTAGGAATGTTCCTAAGTGTAATGCTTGAAAAATTAATAAAAAGTTCTCAAATATTTTCTTAAGGACATCAATTTTTTTTAAGAAGAAACTTAAAAAACTATATAAAGATCAGCTAATAGGCTGTCTTTTTGTGCTGCCTGCAGATCACTGCAATTATCATAAGACAAGATTTAAGATAAGTTAGAGGCTATCCTAAAAGAGTTCTTTCTTTCTTACTTTTTTATTTATTTATTTATTTTTTAATTATGTTTATGCACATTCATTTCAGGAATTGAGGTTCTTCTTGAATTGTGTCTTTTGAAAAGTCTTACGAAAAATAAGTACAGTAAGAATATTTTGTATATCAAAAAACGTTATTACTATTATTACTCATTACTATTTGTAGGTATTCAGACATAACGTTTACTTACACATATTCCTTGAAATATACATGGATGTATTGCATTTACAGCTTTAGAAATATAAACATCAGGATTTTTTTTTGTACTAAAAGTGTAGTTCACTTCCAGAATGAAAATTTCCTGATAATTTACTCACCCGCATGTCATCCAAGATGTTCATGTCTTTCTTTCTTCAGTCGCAAAGAAATTAAGGTTTTTGAGGGAAACATTCCAGGAATTTCCTTCATATAATGGATTTCAATAGAAGCCAACGGGTTGAAGGTCCAAATTGCAGTTTCAGTGCAGCTTGAAAGGGCTCTACACAATCCCAGCCAAGGAATAAGGGTCTTATCAAGTGAAACGATCGGTCATTTTCTAAGAAAAATACAAATTTGTGTACGTTTTAAACACAAATGCTCATCTTGCACTAGCTCTACCTCACGCATTACGTAATCACGCATGCATCACAGTTGGAAGTACCGACCCAATGTTTACAATGCGAATGTGCAAAGAAAGTCAAACTCCCTTTACAAAAAAAAAAAAAAAAGGTAAAACAACGTCGGATGATTTTGAAGTTGTAGGAGAAAATGAGTTTTTTGCCCTACTGTACCTTTTTGAACCAAAGTACACAGACAAAGGACTAACCGGTTGTGACTTTTCCAATGTGATTATGCAATGCATGAAGACGTGCAAGTGCATCGCAGAGCTAAGACGAGCATTTGTGGTTAAAAAGTATATACCTTTTTTTTCCCCCTATTTTTTTTATTTAATTTTTCTTTTTTTGGACCTTCAACCCGTTGGCTGCTATTGAAGTCCACTATATGGAGAAAAATCCTGGAATGTTTTCCTCAAAAACCTTAATTTCTTTGTGACTGGAGAAAGAAAGACATGAACATCTTGGATGACATTGGGGTGAGTAAATTATCAGGACATTTTCATCCTGAAAGTGAACTACTCCTACAGTGCCTTTCATTTTACCATTATACAGATATTCTTTGAGCTCCCAAACCTAAACACTTCTCTACCTAAGCACTTCTTACCAATAAAAACATCATCATGCATATTTTTTATAAGAAGTTTTTATACATACAGATGTTTAAGTCGAAAAAAAAGAAAAAAAACAGTAACTGCTAATTAAGCTAAATATACTATTATCCAAAAAAGATTCATAAACCTTTAAACACTAAAGTTGTTCACACAGTACCTCAAATGCTTACATAGATGCTATTAATTACTATAATGTAGGTTTCAGAGCCATACAAATGTTCATAAATGCATGCTAAATTCAAACTTTACATAATCATAATACATGTGATTGCTAATAAGATCATATTGAAAGTAGACACAAAGTAGCAACTGATACAGTGAGAGTGCCTATAATGAATGTGCATATCTCATTTGGTCCTGGAAAATTTTGATGAGAAATGTTTGTGCTCATATCGAAATCTTAAATTTCAGACTTCAGAAATCTGAGCACAGCTTAAGATTTTGTTGAAATCTCTTCTGAAATTTTAAAGAAATGTAGGTGATACTACTGGAGTTGTTTTCTTCACTAAGCAGTAAACATAAAAGTCTCCACTTCATCTTCTGCTGTCTAGGAGAAACAACTGAGATATTAAAGAGATTTTTCTTCCCTGTGGGTCTAGTTTTTAATATCTTCTCCAGCATTACCTAAATGCTCCAGTAAACTGTTAACCATTACAATGCTACTGGGTTTTGCCTTTCATCTGTTTGTACTTGCTGTGCAGAGGCAGTAAAACAAGTAGATTAATGAGAAACCCTGTCCAGCCTCCATCAAGAGCGCAGACCTACTCGCCTGTCCTGCGCTGAACAGCATCTCAGGGGTCTGTCACCCACAGCTCTCTCAGACGCAGCCGTTGCCAATGGTAATATTTTTAATTGCTTTGTCGAGACGGTTAGCTACGATCGAGATCTGCGTGGCTAATGCGATATTTACTGGAGCATGTGAACATAGTCTGTCTGTTATTTAAGGTTATTTTTGTTATTAACATATGAACACATTATGTTTGTCATTGGCAGTGTTTATTGTCAGGGAGGCTCGGCGTCCCTGAATTAAACTAATTAAATTTGATCCGCCGCAGCCATTTCTCATCCACTGTAGCTATGTGCTGGATTCAGCAGGAGCCATTGCACCATATGACATAAAAGAGAATTAGCTGCTCCCAGTAGGACATTAAGACATTGAAATCCCCTTTGAGAGCGATTACTGACTTGTCCAGCAGGGGTCTAATTGTTTACAATGGAAAAGCACCACAATGAATGGCCACATTTAAAGAGAGAGGTTGGATAAAATTAAAATTAAAATTAAAATTAAAATTAAAATTAAAATTAAAATTAAAATTAAAATGATTGATTGAATGAATGAATGAATGAATGAATGAATGAACAAATAAATACATAACTACATGCATACATACTTTTATAATAATAAATTAATGTAAAAAAATCATAATAATGATCATAATAATAAATTCTGTTTATAATAATTAATTAATTTTAAAAAGTATTATTATTATTATTATTATTATTACTTATTTATTATTATTATCATCATCTTAATCAAATCCAACCTCTCTTCATAATAATATTAAATTAAATACGAATTAATAGTTATTATAAAATAATAATAATAATAATAATAATAATAATAATAATAATAATAATAATAATAATAATATCAGGCTTGTAAATATATATATATATATATATGTGTGTGCAAAAACACATTTTTGGTTTCATATTTCCTACTTTTTATACATTTTTAACATCTTTTAACATCCAGTTTAACTGAGCAAGTGAAATAACTGATAAATAAAAATAATAATAATAATAATAATAATAATAATAATAATAATAATAATTTACATATTTTAAAAAAGGTTGTCATTTTATTGTTATCTAGTATAAATTATCTTATTTTCAGTATATTCAGATCACTGTTTTTTACAAAATAAAATAAGGCTGTGAAAACCCTAATTGTTTAGAGATCCATAGTTATTTATATTTTCTGCTGGCAATTTTTAAATTCTCAAACAAATGTGAGTGTGATTGCAAAAAAATAAAATAAAATAAAAATAAAATAAAAAAAACAGCATTTTTTATCATTCAGTCATTATTTAAACATAATATAAATATATAATATAAATATTCTGTAACAGTCTGACATGGACTACATGCAATCAGTTTATGCAATCAGCTTAATCCACAAAAAAAAAAAAAAAAAAAAAAAAAAAAAAAAAAAAAAAATATATATATATATATATATATATATATATATATATAATAAAGTAGGTGCAGGGATTATTCTTATGATTCAAAGGGAAAATTAGCATTGAAAGCAGTGTCTGATCAAAGCATTACTTCTGTCTACTCAAAAGTTTTGTAAAGTGCTACAATTTCCTTTTTAGGAAGTTTTCTCTTTAAGTTTGTGCTTTAGTCTGTCATTTTGCAGCTATATTAAGGATTGGCTAACCCTTGAAGAGACAGCTATCAACACTAGTTCATTAGTGGCTCTGCATTGATTCAGGCTGTACAGAAGTCTGTAGTTTTTTACATATGCTGTAGAGTTGTGTTATAATGAGGGCAAGTGAGAAGACAAAGTGTGAGTCAAGGAAGGAACTTCATGTATGAATCCCAATTATCTTCAGCACACATTAGAAATGCTGTAGCCAACACTTTGTTCCAGTTTGCTAATTGCTGCACATCACATATTTTTTGCCACATCCTGTGCAAACAAGCAGTGCTGGACAAATATGAATCCTGTATTTGAGTTAAAGTACAAACATCCTAATGAAATCTTACTTCAGGTCAAAAGTACTTTTGTAGATGGGGGTCAAAATTTTCAGCAACAATTTTTAACAATTTTCACCTGAAATTTGGAGCCAAATTACAGGGAGTAAAAATGGCTTTAGAAAGATGGCAGCATCATTGTTATTTTCACACAGAGATTGGTAGGTCTGTTTGTAAAATCTGTTGACTTCAGCAATCAGTATTGCATTATATGCCTGTGGCGACAGTTCAAAAATAGGGGGGAAAAAAAAGAAGAAAAAAAAAAACACTTCTTGTGGTTTGTCCCTAAGGTTTGTGTGGCTATAACTCAAGAAGTATTAAATATCTTCATATTCTTTTAGATTTGAGTTCTTAAACTTTGTAAGGCCTTAAATGGTTAATTTTCAGATATACTGGGATTTCAATGTGGCTCCATGAGGAAATTAAATTGTACACATTTTCAGTGGCCAAAAAAACAAATGTGGGTCACTTTGCATACAGATGATACTTTTTTCTTTTAAAGAGAACAAAGAACATATAATGCTAGAAATGTATATAATTTTTGGTTTTATATATAGACACACACATATATACATATATATATATATATATATATATATAATGTGTGTGTGTGTGTGTGTCAGTCATGTATGTCGTGTCTTGTGTGTTTCCCCGTCCATGCCCTTATTTGGTCTTTCCTGTTCCTGTCCTCGTCAAGGCTGATTGTTTATGATTTAATTCAGGTGTGTGTGCGTTTAATTATCTTGTGTATTTATTTCCTGCCTGTTCAGTTAATTTTTGTCTGGTCTATTCGTTACTCCCCGGTGTTCCTGTGTGTCATCCCTGCCTTGTCTTGCCTTGTCTTGTTTAGATTTTATTAAAGACTGTATTTTGAGTTTACATTCGTCTCCTCACTTCCCTCGTGTGTCCACCGTGACAGAAGACCAGACCTAACCAAACAGTAAGCGGCGCCCCTTCACCTATTTTTGTTTTGTTCGTTTTATGGAAAGTTTTTATTTAGTTCTTGTCTGTCTGTCTTGGAAGTCGCCGCTCGTCATCCCGCCCTAGCCCGCTAATAAAGCGAAGGAGCTTGGTGGGATCGCCGTAAGTCCGCACTCCGTGGCTCCCTCAAGTCCGTCGTTCGCCGGGATTTCATGCCATTGTCCGTGGCTCCCTCAAGCCCGCCGTCCGCGGGGATATCCTGCCGCCGTCCGCGGCTCCCTCAAGAACCAGCCGAGCACGCCGCCGTCCGCGGCTCACCCAAGCGCACCGTCCACTGCTGACTCAAGCCTGCTGGCCGCCGCTGACTCCAGTTTCCCAGTCACGGCCAAGAGTGCCTTTCCCAACCTGATCAGAGTCCTGTGATGGCTCCAGCCCCTGACCCGAGTCTAGGCTGTTTTAAAGTTGTGTCCACAGGAACATTTTAATCATCCAGTCATGTCTTGTCTGTGGAGCCTTTCCTGTCATTGAGACCGAAACGGTTCCTGTGAAACCCTGTGAGGGCCTCTGACTCCACGTCCAGCCCAGGGAGGGCTGTGGATCTGCCGTCATGCCTTGTAAAGAGGCCTCAGATTCCGGGCCTAGCCCAAGGAGGGCTCCTGTTCCTGTGGATTATCTTGTCTCTGTTTGTTTTGCCCACGGAGGGCACCTGTTCCCGAGTGCCGCCCACGGAGGGCTCCTGTTCCCATGTTCAGCCCCATGGGGGCTCCAGTTCCTGAGTTAAGCCCGTATGTTCCCCCAAAGGAATTTTTTTTGGGGGGGGGGGGGTACAAAGGGGTTCCGGCTGTAGTGGCCGGACCGAGGGGACCGAGGCCACGGCCATTAAGACCACCTGCCATGGCCTCCAGTGCTCCCAGCTCCGCCATGGCCTCCAGAGCTCCCAGCTCCACCATGGTCTCCGGAGATCCCTGCACCACCATGGCTCCCTGTGCTTCCTGCACCGCCATGGCCTCCTGATATCCCTGATCCGCCATGGCGCCCACCCCCCTCTCCCTGGTGGTACTGTTACGGCGCAGGTCGCGCCTTCCGGGAGGGGGGAATAATGTCACAGTCATATCTGTCGTGTCTTGTGTGTTTCCCCCACCATGCCCTTATTTGGTCCTTCCTGTTCCTGTCCTCATCAAGGTTGATTGTTTATGATTTCATTCAGGTTTGTGTGCATTTAATTATCTTGTTTATTTTTTTCCTGCCTGTTCAGTTCATTTTCGTCTGGTCTACTCGTTACTCTCCGGTGTTCCTATGTGTCAGCCCTGCCTTGTCTTATTTGGATTTTATTAAAGACTGTATTTTGAGTTTACCTTTGTCTCCTCACTTCCCTCGTGTGTGCACCGTGACTGTGTGTGTGTGTATGTGTATATATAAAACTATATATATATATATATATATATATATATATATATGTATATATATATAGTTTTATATATACACATACACACACACAGTCACGGTGCACACACGAGGGAAGTGAGGAGACAAAGGTAAACTCAAAATACAGTCTTTAATGTGTATATATATATGTATATATATATAGTTTTATATATACACATACACACACACAGTCACGGTGCACACACGAGGGAAGTGAGGAGACAAAGGTATGTATTTCTATATACATAATAAATATACACAGTACACACATATATTATGTAAACAAAAACTTTTATTTTGGATGCGATTAATCACGATTAATCGTCTGACAGCATATATATATATATATATATATATATATTATAAATATACACAGTACACACACATTTATGTAAACAAAATTGTATTTATTTTGGATGCATTTAATCGTTTGACAGCACTAATATATATATATATATATATATATATATATATATATATATATATATATATATATATATATATATATTATAAATATACACAGTACACACACATTTATGTAAACAAAATTGCATTTATTTTGGATGAATTTAATCGTTTGACAGCACTAATATATATATATATATATATATATATATATATATATATATATATATATTATAAATATACACAGTACACACACATTTATGTAAACAAAATTTTATTTATTTTGGATGCATTTAATCGTTTGACAGCACTAATATATATATATATATATATATATATATATATATATATATATATATATATATATATATATGCTCTTTATTGTTATTTATATATCGGACTTAATGAACCTTAATGAGTGAGACTGTGTACACTGATTGGATCATTGGGTCAGTAGTGCTTTGTGTGCATGTCTATTCATGAATGTCTGTAATGCATGTCTATTCATGAATGTTCACCACTCTGAATGATCTGAAGACTGTGATTAATGTCTTGGGTAATATTGAGTCATTTCTGTAAAATATTTCAGTTTTGAAGGTTTTCTACGTGCCTTCGATTCTTGAAGAAAAAAGAAAAAAGTCCCTCTTACACTCTTTGTATCGTTCTCCATTAAGCCTTAGTTATTCTAGAACTGCTGGCAGCTGTCAATCAAACACCTCCCACACCAGACGCCTGTGGAGATTAATGAGACGCTGTCAGACATCAGTGTTCACATGAAGAAGAGAAGAAATGCAGCGCCAATAACATGACCTCTCAGAGGTGCCTTGACCTGATGCTGGTGTCCTCGTTCATGATGATGACCGCAGCACCAATTACCACAGAACAGGTGTTCAGAAATGTGCAGCAGAGGATTTACACGCATCTTGTTAGGTGTCAAACTGAAGATGAAGAAAATACGAATGTATAAATTGCGTTAGATCCAACATGAATGTGTAAGATAATAAACAGCTGGATGATGGTGCCTCTGAAAATGCAAATTGCATTTTTTTTAATCTCCTTTCTTACAATCCTGCTGTGTTAGACTACACTTGATAGCAGTCATAAAATAACTTTTTTATTATATTTGTTATTTTTTTTTCTCAAGAATTGCAGTAGTATTTACAGCATTTTGTATTGTGTGTGTGTTGTTTTGCAATGAAAACAAACCAATAATCATGATGTATTTATGTACTTATGTTTAGTGTTAGTGACTGTAAGGGTACAATTACCTGTGAATATTTTTGTGCATAATTGCTGAAATGATGGTCCTTGTTCCACACGCACAAGGTAATGGTGTCATCAGCATAGAAATACTCATAATCCTGCTTTGCTGAAAATACAGAATTGTGTTGGACACAATTTTACAGTGTCAGTGAATAAATAATAATGCTATTGTCACACTTCATGGGGGAGCAAGGAGCGAGGAGACGAGGAGTACTTGAAATACACAGTCTTTAATGATCAACACACGTAGGAGTCACAGGAACACAGGAATGACAATTAAGGACCGACAAACATGAACTGAATGGACTGGGGCTTATAAGGACAGGACAATCAGGGGAGGAAGACGAGACACACCTGGAATTAAATTAACAATTAACATGAGGGAGAAACACACACAGACAGGTCCATAGTCCTGACATAACGCACCCTCCCGGAAGGTGCGTCCTCGCACCGCAGTAACATCCAAAGGGGAGGGGCGGGCGGGAACTAAGGAGGAGGCTCAGGAGGAGGACGAACCCCTGGGAGGGGGCCGGCTGACAGAGACCAGGGAGCCGATGAAGGAGGGAGGAGCCAGGGAAGAGACAGGAGGGATCCGGAGCAGGAGGAGTCCAGCAGGAACCAGACCACAGCCATGATGTCGACCCACGGTGGAGCCGACGGAGGGAGGAGCCATGGAGGAGGAATGGCCGCCGACTCCAGGGGGCCGACCAACGGTGGTGGAGCAGGTGGTGGAGGAGCCCGAGGCGGAGAGCCAACGAGCCAGGGGGATGCCGAGGATCCGGAGGGCCAGGGTGTAGCCGAGGGTTCTGGCAACCGAGGCGGAGACGGAGCTCCGGAGATCCATGGTGGAGCCGGAGCGACTGAGGACCAAGGTGGAGCTGGCGGGAGGAAGGAGCCCAACGGAGCCGGTGGGATGGAGCGACGAGGTGCAGCCGTAGGAGCGGAGTCCTGAGGCGATGACGGGTCGACGCCCGACCAAGGTGGAGCCGGAGGGACGATGGAGCCCGGTGGAGCTGGTGGATCGATGGATGACGGTGGAGGCGAGGGAGCTAGGAGCCGAGGTGGAGCCGCTGGGTCCACGGGCCGAGGCGGAGTCCGGGCCTCGGAGGCTGGAGGTGGAGGTGAGGGGTTCTACAGCCACGGCGATGGCGGATGGCAGACCCGCGGAGCTCGCACCGCATTGATGGTGGGCTGAGGGCGAGCAGAGGGGCTGCCAGACAACAGCGGTGGAGGAGGCAGGAGCGGGTGGGAGGGTGGGCATTTACGAGGAGCGGGCACTGGAGGGCGCTCTGGAGGCGGTGGCTCTGGAGGACGCTTTCGGGGAGCTGGCACTGGAGTGCACTTCCGAGGAGCAGGCACTGGAGGGCGCTCTGGAGGCGCGGGCTCTGGAGGACGCTTTCGGGAGCGGGCACTGGAGGGCGCTCTGGAGGAGCGGAGCTGGACGGGACCAGCGGAAACGAAGGAGGGCTGGACGGGACCAGCCAGGACAAAGGAGAGAGGAGAGGGGGAATGTTGGCCTCCAGATCCGTGTCCCAGTCTATCAAATCCCCCTCCATGTCCAGCAGTCCCAGATGTATAATCAGCTCACCCTCAGCCACGGTGCAGGGGGCAGAACTCCACTCTGCGCTCACACCGTCCACGGCTGGCTCCCTCGTGGTGGGCACTGTCGCCGGCTCTCGCACCTGGCCTGACGGGTGGGGCTCAACGTCCGGGGCGATCCGTTGCTCAGTCGTTCGGCTTGGCGCTGGCTCGTCGATCGCAGCGGGAAATGGCTCTCCGTTATCGGTGGGCTCGGGCTGGTGCTCCGCACTGCGGGGAGTTGGTGGGCTGGGCTCTGGGTCAGGAGTGGACCTTGCGAGATCATCCACAGGGCAGATGGTGAGTGGCGATCCATTTCTCGCCAGAGTCCACTCCATGAGGGCGGCGAATTCCTCTCGAGGACCATCTTCGGACGACACGCTCTGCACGCGGTGTTCAAGCTTGCATCATAGAATGCGCGGAGCGCGTCATCCGGGTAGCTGGTGGCGTTAGCTAACATCAGGAACAGTCGTGTATGGTCCTCGAGAGATTGGAGGAATTCGGAATATGGTCCTCGAGGAGGAATGGCCAGACGAGGAGATCCATCAGGGTAACACAACGGAAACAAAAACACTGATAGAAAACGGGAAACAAAACGGAGGGTAAAACAGTATTTACAGCATTTTGTATTGTGTGTGTGTTGTTTTGCAATGAAAACAAACCAATAATCATGATGTATTTATGTACTTATGTTTAGTGTTAGTGACTGTAAGAGTACAATTACCTGTGAATATTTTTGTGCATAATTGCTGAAATGATGGTCCTTGTTCCACATGCACAAGGCAATGGTGTCACAGACAGGTCCATAGTCCTGACAGTTATCAGTGATTCTTATACTGTAAATATTTTATCTTTTACAATTGATCAATTATATGATTCTATTCTTATGACTGTTTTTACAATTTATGTATTTTTACCATTTGTAATAGTATTATCAGTGATTGCATTCACTGGAAATATTAAAAACATATATCCAGTAAAATGGTATTTAAATGTAATCTATGCTGGTGAAATCAGACATTGTGAGTACTACTATACATTATATTCAGTAATATACGTACTGTATATAGTAGTATAAAAAAGCATCATTAAGCATCTAACTTTCATTTGGATCACGTTTGCCTTTAGGAAGCAAACAGGTTGGAAAGGCAATAGATAATATGAATGAATGACTTGTAGAGATCACTTGGGAGTGTTAAATATTACCCTCTCTATCACTCAGATTATAAACAAGGCAAGACAATCTGTTGAATTCTAGATGCTCTGTATAATTGGTTCATCCCTGCTCACAGTAGCAGGACCAACACATCCCATGGGAATTTGTAGCTATATTATGTTTTAGCAAATTGGTGGATAATTTGCATGATCTCATGTGTATATTTTGGTACAATCTGCTTCTGCCCTAGCGATGGCTATGTTTAGGGGTGGTACTTCATGCTTGCTTTTTTATAAATGTATGTTTTTGTACAAAATCAATCAAAATCAGCATCTCGTAAAACAGTTGGGTATTATTTTGTGATCATGTTGGCAGGACAGTTGAACACATATTGATGAATTTGTTTGATTTTTTATTAGGTAATATTGTTTGTTCCTCTCTCAGGTAATGTTTTTTTCCCTTTAAAAAAAAAAAAAAAATATGTGTTTGGTCTTGGTGGAATAGATCTGCTATGCTGCTGTTGCTGCTGCGGCAAAGCAAGTACTGAGACTTGCTACAGCCAATACATCCACAACATGCTGTGAGCATGTAATAAATACTGCTGCTGCACATGTAACATATAGCAAATAACCCTCATATATAGCATACACGAATCACCTGTAGCAGATCTATACAGGTGGAGCTGGGGGAGGTGGAGGGTTTCTGAAGAGTGCTGCAACTGCTATAGCAAGCAATGGCCAAGTATTCAATGTTGAGCAGCAAGCTCATTGGCTGATGATACAAAAAGAACCAATCAGCTGTGCCATGTAATGATGTCAATATGTCAGATTGAGTTAGACCTATCGGACTTCGCCATCTAGAGTTTGATGATAGAACTTTGGATTTCACCCAAAAATATTTCAGAAAACAATTTCAAAACCATGATTATGTCATGTGTTTCAACACAAATGAGGATTTTAGAATTTCTCAGTTGTTTTTGTTGATGAAATTAAACTCCAATGGTTTAATCCAAGCCTTCCCTTATGAAACAAAAATATATGGAAATATACTGGAAAATATAGTGTGATATATTAAATAATGCCATCATTTCCATGTATGGGAAACTAGTGCTTATATTTTCAATATACTGCTATATATTCATGGACAATGTATGGCTATATAACGATACATATAAAAAAATAAATATAGCAACGAAGTCACTGCATTTTTACATGTAATAGCTTTATTGTAAAACTCAATTAATTTCTCAAGAATTATTTGTTTCAAGAGTTAATGATTGGGTTTACATAAATCTGAACACATCTAATTTTACTGTTTGCATATAACACATCTGATAAATAAGAAAAAATGTGTTTACAGATTTACACAATGAATATTAAAAGTTTAGAATTTTTGGACAGTTGAATTTCTTGTTAAACTCATGCCTACATGGTGGGTGGAAAATGAGATTTGACATTTATAACTCAATCAATTGCTTAATGTACTACAGTATATATAAATACAAATACATGTATATATCACAATATACAGTATTTTCCTCATAATTGAGTACATAAATTGTACATACATGTTCCCATATAAATATGAATATATATACACACAGTACCATATTTTATTATTACTTACCGCATTACAATGAGTAAATATATTGTCACATATTTTCCAATATATGAAAAGCAGCAAATCCTTGTGTATTATGGAATATATTGGAATATATTTACTATATTATTCAGTATATTTTCAATATACAGTAATTTAAAATGTTGATAATATATACGAAAAAAAAGTTTTTTTTTCTTTTTTCTTTTTTTGTATAAGGGTTCTGAAGTGATACAATGACTTTGCATGATAAACAGAGCCAAATTTAAGTGTGTATTCCCTTTCAGCTCAAATCATTCATCATTCATGTATACTCATGCTCAAATCAAATAAGGTGGCATTTCAGTTTCATCAAACGTGAGTGTGTGTATCAGGTAACTTTGTAAAATGTGCCATGAGATTCTGTTCCGCTCAGTTGCGCTGCACCCAGCTGCTTTCTAATGTAGGAGCATGTGCTGTGTGAACATCTCATTACTCATTCATTCTCTGCTGCTTTGGCGAGCTTTGGAGCTGCATTGACTTTGAGCTCGCAAAAACATGAAATGTGGCATTTCAAGCTTGAATTGCTCAGGGATAGGAAAATTCCTTGTTACTGACTTTACTTATTGATGCGTAGGTATGAATAACAGTGTTTTTATTTTAATGAATTAATCTAAATATGTATAAAATGTCTTATACTGCAATCTAGTGTACATGGGAAGGTGCTCTTCAGGGAATTTGGCAGCACAAGCACATAGACATGACTATGCATCAATCATAGCAGGTGCTCACTGATGAGAACACTCATTTTTCATGAATATGAGCCAGTCTTTCTCCTGAGAAATAAGTTCGCTTTTAGCCAAACTACCCATTGGATGTCTTTAAGGATGCATTCCTTATTCTTTCTGTCTTTCAGATTTGGTCTGATATGCATGTGTATGCGCCAGTTTTGGAGTGTGACATGTTTTGTTTTGGTCTCCTTATCCCTGTTAGACAGCAGCTCAACATTTCTTCCCTTTCATTCTCCCTTTCTCCCTGGTGTCTTCTTGCAGCTGCGTAACCCTCATGAATGATGCATCCTGCTGCCTTCAGATAAGAGACTTGTTGTGGATCCAGCAGTGTGAACATGACTAAGTTAAAACACCTGGTCATCAGAAGAAGCTGCTTTCAATTTTCTTGTTTCCATTTGAATCTATTGGAAGTTTTCTCTTCAGCTTTGGGGATGAAAATTATTAATGGACATGGTTATAGATTTTAAAAAAAACTCAGTGGCAGTGTATTTGGAAAGTTGATGTTTGATTGCACGATTGGTTGGTATTGTCATGCAGTTTTTTAAATTGAGTATCTTAATAATCAATTTAAGAAAACATTTCTAAAAAAGGGTATTTTTTTTTTTATCTTAATGGCAAAAAACTAATAGCATTCTTAGCAAGATGGGAAAAAAGAGCTGACGCCAGACATCGCAAGGATCAGAATACTGTAACTTCCATGTTTCTGCGAACTTCTTTTTTTATATGAAGTTCTTTCCTTTGGAATGTTGATATTATGATTTCTGCTATTTTATCAAACAGGAAGGATGCACAACATATCAAGGTTCATCCAGTATATTATTAATACTTACTAATGCAAGTACTTACTAAATACTAAATACTTACTAATAAAAAAAAGATATAAATTCATAGAGGATATGTAAAGAACTGGATTTTGTTAGTTAAAGGCATATATTAAAAAAAAAAAAATAATAAATAAATAAAGAATTAACAGGGTGGAATGTATTGAGTGCACAGAAAAATCCTATAAAATTATTACAAATTATTATAAAATTATATTCCTAATAAAAAAGTAGTACATTGAATATTCCATAATGAAATGCCAGTTTTTCATTTTATAAGAAATTATGGTTGTATGTTTCTCAAGCTGAATTCAAAATACCAGACTAGCATACTATTGCTGTTTTTTTTTTATTATTTTGCTTGTGCTGTTTGATACAGCTGCTACCTTTTTTATTATTTTGCTTGTGCTGTTTGCTACAGCTGCTACCTTAACCAGGTCTCTCTAGTAAAAGAGATTTGAGATTTTAGCAGGATATCCTGGTCAAATAAATGTAAATACTGTAAATAAAATAAAAACATTTGAGTGTAATATTTTATCCAGTATATTAACCGTGTATACTCTATGATGGAAACATTTGCTGCATACCTAGAATGACTGATGGTATTCTATATTGTTGTAAATAAATGAGAATTATGGTTAGTGAATTTCTTCTTCTTCTTCCGTTTTTTTTTTTTTTTTTTTTGACAAAAATATTCTGTCATCATCCCAAACAGGGGTTTACTGAGTGTTTGTGATGGAACTTCAGGGGGTCATTACAAAAGCGAATGATTCGTTAAATAATACATTTAAATAAATAAATAAATAAATAAATAGGACTGCACAATTAATTAACAAATCACAACATAGCTTTTATAGCTGTTGGATAAACGAGACCATAATAAAGTCAGACTATTATAAATGTGGGTTTTAAGCTCAAAGAACTTTAAACTCAAAGGACATTTTTAAAACTGCAACCATTTGATCAAGGAAACTGAGATTATGTAGAAATTCTGACAATTACAGCTAAACACTGTTTAAACCTTTTCCTCAGTTTGAGCTTTTTACTAAATTGTTCATTTGTACACCATCAGTATATTTGTCATACTCTTTTTGTTATTCCAAACAATGACAGTTAATAGTGACAATAAGTGCATAAGTTTCCATATATGCACTACTGTTCAAAAGTTTTGGATCAGTAAGACTTGTAATGTTTTTTAAAGAAGTCTCTTATGCTCATCAAGGCTGCATTTATTTGATCAAAAATACAGAAATAAAACAGTAATCTTGCAAAATGTTATTACAATATAAAATAATGGTTTCTATTTTAATATACTTTAAAGTATAATTTATTTCTGTGATGCAATGCTGAATTTCCATCAGCCATTACTCCAGTCTAAAGTGTCACATGATCCTTCAGAAATCATTCTAATATGCTGTATATATATATATATATATAAACAATCCGGTTACTGACGTAACCTCGGTTCCCTGAGATAAGGGAATGAGCGTTGTGTGTATGGGGTAAACTCCTGTTTACTCTTGTTACTGAAGCCTGATTTATTCACGTTTGTGTAGCTGCACAAATCAATGGCGCTTTAGCCCGCCAGAAAGGGCAGAGCCGACATGTATATAAGTCGTCTCGCAGCGCCATTTCATCAGATTCATTAGACTGAAACGACAGTCATCGATTCGCGTGCAGCTTATAGCATGGCAATCTCAGGGAACCGAGGTTACATCAGTAACCAGAGCGTTCCCTTTCCCTTTCGAACGCTCACTTCACGTTGTGTATGGCGAATGAATCCAATCACGCCGTGCTATGAGCAGAAGCAGACTAAGCCACTCTGCGAGTCCAGTCCCAGAGCATTTAAATTAAGGGCCCCTAGAGAACATGAGCCAACTGAGTCCCGAGCGTAGCTGAGGACTTTGGACATAGCTATTTCCACCGTAGGGAGAAATAAGCAGTTTAAGCAGTTTAAGCCGATAAAATCCATGCCTGGAGAGCAGGGAAATCTAGGCTGTAAAATCTGGCAAACGTGGACGGCGATGACCAGCCGGCGGCCGCACATATCTCATCAATAGAGATTCCGCTAGACCAAGCCCATGAGGAGGCCATTCCTCTAGTGGAGTGGGCCCTCACACCTATGTGGCATTGCAAACCTTCTGAGGCATAAGCCAAGGCTATAGCATCAATTATCCAGTGGGACAATCTTTGCTTTGTAACCGGCAGTCCCTTAGAGCGGCCTCCAAAGCAAACGAAAAGCTGCTCCGACTGTCTGAACAAGTTGGAGCGCTCAAGATATTTTCTCAGGGCCCTGACAGGGCAGAGAACATTAGGACCCTGCTCACCATCTCCAGCGGGGAGCACCAGAAGGGTAATAACCTGGGCTCTGAACTGAGTTGAAAGCACCTTCGGAACATATCCACGTCTAGGCTTGAGGACGACTTTACAGTTGCTAGGCCCAAACTCCAGACAGGAAGCACTGATTGACAGTGACGGTAAGTCACCCACTCGCTTGACCAATGCTAGTGCCAGTATCAGAGTGGTTTGTAGCGACAAAGGGCGTAGTTCGGCCGAATGTAGCGGCTCGAAGGGAGGACCCCTTAGGTTCCTGAGGACTATTGACAAGTCCCAGATCGGAACAGTCTGAGGACGAGGAGGATTTAATCTCGGGGCACCCTTCAAGAACTTAACAATCAGATCGTTTTTGCCGATTGAATGGCCAGCTTCGAGGGAATGATTCGCTGTGACAGCTGCCACGTAAACTTTGAGTGTGGAAGGGGCGCGCCCGTTGTCCAACAACTCTTGTAAAAAGGTTAGCACGTGGGACACATCACAAGATACCGGGTCCAGGCTTCGTGCAGTATACCAGACACGAAAGACTGACCATTTAAGGGCGTAAAGACGTCTTGTAGACAGTGCTCTAGCCTCTAAAATAGTATTCACTCTTGCTGGGAGCTGCGTAGGCTCCCGTCGAGGCTCCATACATGAAGGTTCCACAGCTCTGGCCGGGGATGCCAAATCATGCTTTTTGCCTGCAAGAGAAGATCTCGTCTCAGTGGTATTGGCCACAGGGCTGCTACTGAGAGCTGCACTAACTCGGGAACCAAGCCTGGTTCCTCCAGAGTGGGGCCACCAAGAGAACTGAGCATTTCGTCTCCCTGACACGTTTGATGACCTGAGGGGTGAAGGCATACAGGCAAGCACTGGGCCAATTGTGGGCCAGAGCATCTCGCTGTATTGAGAAATAAGTTGGGCAGTGAGAGCTGTCTTCTGAGGCAAAGAGGTCTACCTCTGCCTTCCCAAAGACAGACCAGATTTCTTGAACCGTATGAGGATGTAGGGTCCATTCCCCCGGAGCCACATTGCCTCTGGACAGCATGTCTGCACCCTGGTTCAGACTGCCCGGCACGTGAACCGCTTTTAGTTCATTCTGTGCCCAGAATAGGACGAGTCGAGCCAACCTGTAAAGGGAGAGAGACCTCAGACCGCCTTGGCGATTGATGTAGGCTACCACTGTTGTGTTGTCCGAACAGACCAGGACATGGTGCCCCTGTATGGCCGGCAGGAAGGTTTTTAGGGCCAGAAAAACTGCTAGGAGCTCTAGACAGTTTATATGCAGGCGCTGTTCTAGGGCTGACCAGGAGCCGGACGCCGGATTGCCCTCCAGCAGAGCTCCCAAACCTGAGTTGGAAGCATCTGTCATAACCACCTTCCTCTTGCAGGTCAGTCCCAACCGTACGCCTGACTGAAACAGGCATGAAGTTGTCCAAGGGGCCACAGCTTTGATACAGTGATGGTTTACCTTGATGTAAAAGCGGCCCAGGTGCCAAGCGTGGGACAGGACTCTGGCTTTGAGCCAAAATTGAAGAGGCCGCATGTGAAGCAGGCCCAAGGGAATTGCAGAGGAGGCGGCCGCCATGAGGCCAAGCAGCCTCTGGAAAACCCTGAGGGGACGAGACATTCCCGGTTTTAGGGACGCCGCCAATCGTTGAATAGCCAGGGACCTTTCCAGTGTGACCCAAGCCCGCATCTGGGCAGAGTCCAAAATCGTCCCCAGAAAGACCACTCGCTGTCTGGGTGACAAATGACTCTTCAGAAGGTTGATGTTCAACCCGAGGCGCTCCAAGTGGCTGAGTAACAGCGCTCTTTGAGCGACTAATTCCCGTTCTGATCTGGCCAGGATCAGCCAGTCGTCGAGGTAGTTCAGTATGTGGATTCCCATCTGTCTCAGAGGGGAAAGAGCCGCGTCTATGCACTTCGTAAAAGTGTGAGGGCCCAGAGACAGTCCAAATGGTAGGACTGTATATTGGTAGGCTACTCCCTCAAATGCGAATCTCAAGAACGGTCTGTGATGGGGGGGCTATGTGGATGTGAAAGTAAGTATCTTTCAGGTCCACTGTCAAAAACCAGTCCTCAGGGCAAATGTGTGCGAGGATCTCTTACATAGTTAACATCTTGAATGGCCAAATTCAGATGTCTGAGATCCAGAATTGGTCTCAGCCCACCATCGTTCTTGGGAACGAGGAAGTAGCAGCTGTAAAAGCCTGACTCACTGTTCGCTGGAGGTACTATTTCTATAGCACCTTTTGAAAGCAGTTTTTGCACTTCATGTCAGAGAACGTGTTCGTTATCCTGAACCAAAGTGTGAAGAATACCTCTGAAACGAGGTGGCCTGTGAGTGAACTGGAGCGAGTAGCCTCATTGAATTGATTTTAGAACCCAGCTTGACACACCCGGTATAGCTGCCCAGGCCTTGAACCGGGATGCAAGTGGATCTAATTTTGCGAATGAAAGTTCGCCGCTAGGGGGCGGGGAACTGATATTCGCGAGAATAAGTATTGGAAGAGGTGATTTGCTCTTTTGAGTATGTGGGTCCGCTATCACAGTGGTAAAACATTCGGGTACGCGCTGCACCTGCAGGGCGTGACACGTGGGAAACAAGGCTCCATCACTCAGAGGTCTGGGGGCGCTGCTGAAGCTCAGGCTCAGATTTCTGAGGCTGAGGCAGTGCCGGTTTCACAGGCTGAGTGGGTGGGGCTTTCTCGAGACTAGCAGCCACAGCACCAGAGCGCTTAGGGAGGAAGTGATGCAATGCTTGCGACGTCTTCTGAGCCTCTGAGAAGTGCTGTGCAAACCTGTCCACAGCAGGGTCAAAGAGGCCCTTCGCTGAGACCGGAGAATCAAGGAAGGCCATCTTCTCAGCGTCCCTTATTTCAGTGAGGTTCAGCTAGAGGTGGCGCTCCAACACCACCAGGCTGGCCATGGTCTTGCTGATAGCTGTGGCTGTCGTAGCGCGCAGAGCCAGATCAGTCACTGTGCGCAGCTCTTTGAAAGCATCCTGATGTTTGCCAGACTCATCCATATCACGGAGAAGTTTGGACTGAAACACTTCTAGGACTGGCATCCGGTTCCGGCCACGAAGGTTGGGAAGAAGGGAGGGCTTCGGGCTCCTCGCCGGAAGCGCACCATTCTTCAGCATCTGACACCGTCAAGGACATTGATTCGTCGACGGCAATCTCTTTCTCGGAAGCGCCAAAGGAAACAAAGCCGCTCGCAGAAGAGGGGCATTGAAGAGGGGCTAAAGCGGCATTAGTTTGTGCAGCTACACAAACGTGAACAAATCAGGCTTCAGTAACAGAGTAAACAGGAGTTTACCCCATACACAACGTGAAGTGAACGTTCGAAAGGGAACTCATATATCAAAGCATGCAAGCATATGGGTTTGAATGACATGAGGGTCAGAAAATGACAGAACTACTCCTATTAACTATTAAGACTATTAAACCATTCCTAACTGATTTTTAAGCCTGTTCTATTGTTCTATTCTTATTGTATACATCCTTTGTTTTTTGATTGACTCACAGCAGATTTTTAGTTGACCTATATAAAAACATCTCTCAATTTATACAAACTGCTGTGTGAGTCATTCAGGATTTTTTTTTCTCTTCAACTGTAATATTAACTTTTATATGCATATATAATATTCCCATTCAGTTTTGGTAGTAATTAATCAGTACCACTTTAAATCAAACATCTTTGAATGGAGTCCAATGACATCAAAACTAAGATACTCATTGAGGTTTTTTTTTTTTTGCCTCAGTCATGAACATGCACATTCACTCTCTCTCTCTCTCTCTCTCTCTCTCTCTCTCTCTCTCTCTCTCTCTCTCTCACACACACACACACACACACGCACACATACATTAAAGCTCTGTTTGTTTTGTTATGCAAAACAACATTTTAAACACTCATCATGTCACAGCCTTTATCTTACAGTGTACAGGTCTTCCTCTGCACTCTTTGGTTACCATGGTGGAGCCCGGTCTTCCCAGCACTGCAGAGCTGTGTGTTGTTCCTCGAGAGAGCACAGCAGTGTAGAGGAGTGTCTGTGGATTACACAGAGAACTAACAAACTAATATGTGTCATGTGTCCAGGGATGAAGAACCCACTCGAATGAGGACCGATACATTCTCATACAACAGAACATCAGTCCAGTAATTGAATTGTTGATATTCTACGCTGACCTGAAATGAGGATATCCACAAACAATGTATCAGAAGCTGGAGAAATTATTTGCATCAGAAAAAAAAAAACAACAACAAAAAAAACAAAACAAACAAACAAAACAAAACAAAATAAAATATGATATACAGTAAATGCATACTGTAAGTCTTGGGAAATCATTTCTTGTTTACTACTACTATTTCTTTTTTACAATGTCCTTATTGCATATCTGTATAGTTTGTATTTATATATATTTAAACTGTAATTATCTGTATTTTTACATTACTTTTAGTGTTTAGTGTTAACTGTATGCACCAAGGGTCTGAGAGTTACGCAATTTCAATTCTCTGTATGTATGTGCTGTACATGTGGTGGAATTGACAATAAAGCTGACTTTGACTTGACTTTGACTACTACCTTCCCTGATTACTAAGGCACATTGAAACAAAGAGTGATGCACAGACCTGGGTAGTAACTGATTATATGTAATCTGGATTATATCATCAGATTCCAAAAATTCAATTTATGTTTTGAAATACTCATCAGATTACTCTACATTCCCTATAGATTTGGGTGGTATCTCTGTTTACTCAATATTGCATATCAATCAGCTCCTGATGTGAATTATCATTCAGTGAGTCATTTAACCATTTCTAGTGTCTTTTGAAGGATTTGTCTCACTAACATGTTAAAATGCACAAATTCACATAATTTTGTATTTACAATGTAATCCACACTTAAATGCCAAAACGACTGCATTAGCGTGGTACACTCTTAAGAAAAATGGTTCTAAACAGTACCAGAAAAGGGTTCTTCGGTTTGTAACAATAGCAGAACCCTTTTTATTGCTAAATAGAGCCTTTTTTATAGGGTTCCATACAGAACCATGCTTTGAAAATGCTATATAGGACCTTAATGGGGTTATAAATAACCTTTCTAATGATAGTTTTTCATTAATATTAGTATTATTTGTATATATTATTTATTAATATTGTTTTTTTACCCCTCTATCTGCCAGGTCTTATAATCTATTTTACCTATCTTATATCTTATAATATACTTGTAATATCTTATAATATAAGTGTCTATTAGGGTTTTACATAAAATCAACAACAACAACAACAACTACGTCAATTTTTTTTTTTTTTTAATGACGTGAAATTGTAGCAAAAATGACAGTGTTCTAACAACAGTTATTAATACATTAATGAATGACAATGGACATTGAACATAACTTAAAAAAATAAAACAAAATAGAACATAAAACAGTGTATTGAAGACCAAGCTCCAGTAAAATATCTTCACAATCCTCTATGATGCTTTTAAGTTAATCATTATCTGTAATTTGGCTTGATTGAATGGCAGTTTCTCTCTGCAGATGATGAGGTTGTAGCATCTGAAATGCACAATTGAGTTTAGATATACAATGTGTCTCCTTTCATTTGTTTATGTGAAAACAATTGTTTATGAAGGCCAAAAGTAGTATGTGAGCACTTCACAATGTTAAAAGGAAAAAGTAATATAAAGTCATGGGGTAGCTGGGTATGTTTATGCATAAACCCTAGTAATAAAAATATCTAACAAAATGGATCATAAATTCAATATCTTCGTTACTTACTTAGTGAAGAAGAGGAGAATATCCTTAACTGAATAGAGGTGGTCACACGTACATGTTCTCTTAAACTAAAAAGAGAAAACATAGAAAAACCAATTAGCATTTGAAAGTTACAATTTATAGACATTTTAAGAAAGCAATTATTTACCTGTTGAGAGTGTTGACAGTCTGTGTAGTTAGATGGCTGAGCTCCAAACAATCAATAATGATGCATCTTAGAGAGTAGCCTCGGTTAGGGTTTCACATTAAAACTTTAAACATTAAAGCAGCATGTGTGAATTAAGTATGTTTTTATTGACATGCAAAATTGGCAGTGCTCATAACAACAGTTATTAGCTGAATACATTAATGAATGACAATTGACAATGAACATGAATAAATACATAAAGAAGTAAAACACAAAATAAGAACAAAAAATAGATGTGATGAAAACCAAGTGTCAGTGAAACAATCACATTCCATCAATATGAGTCCATTATTTTGGTGTGATTAAGTGGTGATTTTTCTCTGCAGATGATGAGGTTGTAGGATGTGATACATCTGAAATACACAACCGAGTTTAGAGTTACAGTGTGTCCATGTGTTTATGTAAAAATAATTATGTTTATGAAGGCCAAAGGCAAAAATGGACAGTATGTGAGCCCTTCACAATCTTAAAAGAAAAAAGTGATAAAAAAGTCATGAGATAGTTTTAATATTTTTTTGTGACTGGGTATGTTTATACATAAACCCAAGTAGTAATTTAAAAAGTCTATCAATATGAATTATAAATTGATTGTCTCTTTTACTTACTTAATGGAGGAGAGAAGTTTCCAAAGCTTAGCAGAGCTGCACACACTTAGGCTATATGTGACCAAAAACTAAAAAAAAAAGATAAGAACATGTTTGTTTGAAAACCGGTTACAATTTTAATGTTAAATTTGTATTTAAATTTAATAATGAAATCATTTAACTGTTGAGAGTGTGTTGAAAGTCTGTGTAGTTGGATCACTGAACTCTAGAAAATCAGTAATGAAGTGCTTTGACAGTTACAGATTTGAAAAACAAAAGGGCAGGAACAAAGAACCCTAAACTCTAACAAAGAACTATTTTTGCATAAAAGGGTTCTTCAGAATGCTATGGTTCTAAATAAAACCATTACTGCATGTAAAGAACCTTTAAAGAACCATATTCTTTTAGAGTGTACAATTAGTTTTAGTTTTGTGGACTGGTTGCATGTTCTTTGAAATAGTACACAAATGCACTTTTTAGACTGTTTTTGTGACTTTCATTTAGAAATATCTGATATGTTAAAATACATGGATGTCATTTGTAATAGCAAAATTGCCTGTTCATAATTCTAGACTCTTCCATATTGCAAACATGATTTGCAGACTGATGGAGAAAACTCTGCATATTTTTAAATTAGCAATCCATGCCTCTAAATTTGGGGACAAAAGCACCATGCAATTAGAGTAATCTAAATGTAATTTTACCTAAAATGTGTAATATGATAGATTGCATTATTAACTACATTTTTATATATGTAATTTGTAATCAGTGTCAGACTATAATTTCTCAGTGATCTACAGTACAACTTTAAGAACTAACAAACACAGACACTTACACACACACTTACAAATATACTATTACAGCAAGCCCTTCATCAATAATTAACATTTCCAATTTGTTTCAACCTATAACTTGTAACCTGTCTGCCAGTACAACAGAGTGTTACAATTACTCAACATTAATTGGAGTGGTGTGGATTACTTGTGGATTATTGTGATGTTTTTATCAGCTGTTTGGACTGATTCTGACGGCACCCATTCACTGCAGAGGATCCATTGGTGAGCAAGTGATGTGATGCTACATTTCTCTAAATCTGATGAACAAACAAACTCATCTACATCTTGGTTGGCCTAAGAGTGAGAACATTTTATTTTTTGGGTGAACTGTTCCTTTTCTCTTCATATCCTTAATTTGCTTCTTTGTATTTCTGCTTGGGTTTTGAGCTGTCAATCACAGTGCTGCTTGGTTTGAATAGCTAGAGTAACATGGAAGTGTTTGTAAAGTTATGCGATGACAGACTGTTCACTCAAAAATGAGACACTAAGAGAGCCTAAATGAAATCTATTCAGTATATAAAATAATCAAGTGTTTTCAGAATCCCAGTGATAACACATTGAATATCATTCAAGGCGAAGAGTTAATTAATGATGACCTTGACTTACAGATACTAGGCAATGCTGGTGAAGGAAGCAATTCACAGTTACCTTATACTAACCAGTCATTACTAACAAGAAAATAAATGTTATGACCAGTTATTTCCAAAAGGTCACTTTTGGAAGTAAAAACAGCAGATTTTGATTTCACATTAAGGTTCAATTTGTTAACATTAGTTGAGCTATTTGTCATACACTGTATGCAATCAAGTTGGCAGCAGTAATGTAACATACTTACAATAAATTCTCAGTGACATTTACAATGCCTGATATAACATGTTCCTGAATATGATGAAGATAATTTCTCACAGCTGAAGCACATGCACATTCAAATCCGGATGAGCACCTGTACTCACAGACATGCACTGTACAGATTGTTCTGAATGTGCAGAGAATGAAAGCTGTGCAATCAGCACCTCCATTAAAGAAAGGCTTGATCATAACAATCAAACTAATCTCAACACGTACATTATTTATTTAGCATTAAACGAACAATATGACCCTTGTTCGCAGTAGCCCAATAAAAATCAAGTTCGAGCACTAAGAATGTAATAGAATAAGTAAAAACCTATGCCAAAAGAGTGGTACTGTAAAAACAGAAAAAAAAAAAAACATAGGCAAAAAGTACCCGGATGACCTGGATGGGGAATTTTGGGAATTTTCAAAGTTGGTAACTTTCCATGGGAATTAAAGGGAATATATGGGAATATATGGGGATTAAATGGGAATAAACTGGAAATGAGCAAAATTGCAGATTAGCCTATAAGAGGGAACTTAAATGTAGTTAAAAAAAAATATACTAAATAAACATCTTGCAGAATACATCAAGACTATTGAAGTCACATTACTGCATTTGAGCAGTTTTGATTATATTATCAGGGTAAATGTATTTCATCTATGATACTGAAGTTTAATTAGCAAATACTAAATCAAATGTGTTTATACAGCAAGTAACAAGTAAATCAGATGTAAGCTAGAAGTAAATGTAAATGTAAGCTAACACCATTTCTTTGAATTTAAGAGGCTATCTATCATTGTGCTGGCTAGCTCAGCTGTGACGCCATTTCTTCTGCCTTCTGCTAGCCAGATTTCTGTTATCATGCAAACATAGGTTTTCATAACTGTTTAATATGTGAAAAGATGGTATATGGGGTAAAGCCCTCTTGCCTTTATAGGGCCTTCTAAAATATACATGCTTACAACATAACAACAAAATATACACTGTTTGTGTATATCAATATGTAATCAAAATAATTATTCTGCATTTTAGCTCCAGCACATTGTACTACATAGGTGCAATATACACCAGTTCCTACATACAATTTTATATGCTTACTGCAAATGCTCCTAGAGAAAAAACGATTTTCAACACACAATGGCAAATCAGCTATTCAATGTTTGTGTACTGAAGCTCTGAATATAACAGTCCTAATGTTGTCACATAATAGGCTGGCAGGGACTGTGTGGACCTTGGGAGCAAAAGCACTTAATGGAGCATGCGACATCACTAAAAGGGCTTGAGGGTCGAGGGAATGAACCGAGTCATTTTGCTGTTCAGTTCTGTTTGTCCTGGTGGATGCCTGGGTGGTGGATTTTCTGAAATGAGTAGGCAAAGTTTTCACTGTTTGTTTTTTAATTCAAAGTAAATTTATGCTCCAGTTTCACTTAAACATTTGTTACACTACACACACACACACACACACACACACACACACACACATATATATATATATATATATATATTTTATTAAAACCAAATATAAAGCTTTTTAAGCATTATTTCATTTGTTTCAAAACATTAACTATAAGACTGTAGTGACAGTTTTCATATTATGTGAATATTTTATTTGTGAACTGCTGTTCAGCTATTTTTATTCATTGTCACTTTCTTTTTGGATCATCAGTCATCAAAACTCGGTAAACACTGCAGATTTCATGATAATCACATACACAGAGATTTACCTTTAATTTCAGCAAGCTGAGTGCTCACTTAAAACCCTCATTCAATGATATTTAAAGTTTGATTGGACATGACAGAAAGCGGTGATTTCTAAGTGAGTGAGTAGTTTACATACTTAGTAATTAGTCTGTGCATTACAACAGTTTGATTAATTCAGGCCGATGTGCAGATGTGACACACTCACGAACATAACAGATCTGATTTATTGCGCAAACAACGTAATAGTCAATCATATTGCGATAGGGCCATTGCTAGAGATGTGCTTCGTCCAAAATCTCATACCATCTGGGTAGACTCTAAACATTGCTGGGTTAAATACAACCCAGTGCTGGGTAAAATATGGACAGAACCAACAATTGGGTTGTTTTGACCCAGCGGAAACAAATCTTGAATACGACCCCACTAAATCCTGGACAAATCACAGAGATGGCGATTCATACAGGATTGATATTATCACAGGACCTTGGTGTTCGGCGAAATATGGTAGGTCATTTGCGGGGTAATTTTTACTTTTCTAATTACAGAGATGGCCAATTCGCACGGGATTAAGATCACAGACAACCTCCGCAATTATTACAAATGACTAGAGGTCACCAGGTAATACTAATCCCGTGCAAATAGGGTTTATGTCAGAAAAGTCATACATATGAAGCTGGTCTTAACATAGTATTGTGCAAGGAACCTTGAAAAAATATTTTTTATTCATTGCAAATCTGCCCTGTAATCATAATTAGTGTGAAAAGGAATAAAAGTTGTTGGTGTTTTACTGCTACTAGTGTTCACAGCTAGAAACTGTCGGTTGAGGCACATTCAAATAATTCAACAATTTTTTGTGTGTGTGTGAGTGAACATACACATTTTCATAATAAACCATCAAAAATAACATCTTGTAGGAAGAACAATGAACAGTTAACAAACAAAATTACCGGATGAGAGAGAACTTAAGAAAGAGGCTTAATGTAGCTATGCTGCA
The DNA here is from genome assembly GCA_039654775.1 of Spinibarbus caldwelli. Taxonomy (NCBI): domain Eukaryota; kingdom Metazoa; phylum Chordata; class Actinopteri; order Cypriniformes; family Cyprinidae; genus Spinibarbus; species Spinibarbus caldwelli. Next base: position 29,021,745 of record CM077245.1, on the reverse strand, counting down.
TTGAAACCAAATATTGTAATCTGACTAGTCCAGAAAAGAGTAACTTTTAGTATTTCATTCAATTCATATTTTAATTTGCTAAGTAGTTGCCTATAATATACATTCAGACAATCATTATCACAAAATAAACCCGATGAGGTGATTAGGACCTCTGTTTGGGTTTATTTTGTGATAATGGCTAGCTGATTACATCGATTTAAATTCTGAGTAGCTTGTAGCACTATACAGGATAGCTTTTCAAAGTAGCTTCCCTGACTCTGATAACTCTGTGAAGGATATTGAACACGACAGAGAAAAAGTTCAATGCAGCATCAATAGACTATTTAACAAAAGAGTGCTTATTGAATGTGTGTCATCAGTACTTGACACTACAGTGGCATACTCATTTCTGAGGAGATCAGTTACATTGCACTTTAGTGTTGGGTAACAATAGCTTACTGAAAGGATTTTAACCAGTGGCTTGGTGAATATGTTCCAGACACATGAGAATATGCATAAATATGCATGACAACTCAGTCTTAATGATATATTCTCGTTTTCTCTTTTGTCTTTGTCCAGCTGTCCTTGCTCCTTTTTCTTTTCTTTTGTTCCTGGATTTTTAAGAATCTGAGAATTGTATTATCTATATTTCATCATAAGGATGTCTCATTTACATTATTTTAATGATCTGTCCTCACTTGGATCAATGAGACGGGTTTGGTGAAGTGTCAGTGGATTATGAACATAGCAGCATGTTGCTAATGCTGTTCATTAGGTGGCATGTTGAGCTCATTTATCTTCACTGGGATTTCTGAATTGCATTCAATAGAATGAGGAAATATATGCCTACTCTCAAAATGAATTGCCTTTTACATTTCACTGTGGAGCACACATTGCTTACTCTTTCCAAAACATGCTCCATTTATTTGGATGATGCTGATGCTGTGGTTGTTTTGTCAAGGGACTTGTTGCTTAAAGAGAATGTTCTAGTGTTTCTTGAATTCATTCAGCTAGCTCCTCTGTGTAAAAGAGCCTAATTTCCATTAGGTTGTCCTCCACCAAATGGTGGAAAGGCCTAATTAATAAGCTTGCTGCAATTTTAAAGTGATACAAGGAAGTGGCCCTCTCAATTAAAAAGAAGCACTTCAACTAGTGTCAGGAAACAGTCCTGTGTTTCATCATGGTGTCACTGTCATCACACAAAGACCATCATGTTCTATGCTTTTGTGGTTTGATTTGCTCATACAACAAAAACAAATGACACCACAAAATGAATGCAACCCACCCAAAGTATAAGAAGTAATAAGATCAACTGGTGGTATTCAAGAATGCAGGTCTAAAGAGTTGGCTATTACTAAGTAAATGGAAAATCAAAAATTGAAGGTAAGTATTCATAGCAACTTACTAAGACAGGAGCAAGTAAGAAATGTTTAATCAACTAGGAGTTCATATATTTCTGTAGTCAACATTCACACAGAAAGCCTTGTTGCCAATTATCAATTATTAGTCAAAAGATAATCATAATAGCATACGTTTTTATTTATTTGAATATTAATCTTTTCAAGGATTAATACAATATATGCAGATCTTATGCAAGCTAATGAGAAATTCTACAATTATGGCCTGTGGACTGATGCAATTATACACTGAACACTGCAGCACGACCGGTCTAGAGATATGCAAACAACATAAATATACCTTCTGTTCTGTCAAGTATTAACAACCAGCAAAGATAACAGGAATCAGACTCTTTCGATCAATAATAAATAATAAAAAAGTCAAAATAACTGTGCACAAAATTCCACAAAAATGTAGAAGCTTCTCATCAAAAATTTAACAAATCCAGTAATAAGACTGAGTATTCTGTTAATTGGCATTGTGTAAAGATAAATGGAGTCAGGTACCATGATTTCAAATACAGCATCAATTCAGAACTCTTTCAATACATAATATGCAGTCCTTATGGTTTTATGGTGAGTTTATAGAGCTGTTACGTTTGTAGTCCAAAAGAAGAGATTTAGGGCCAGATTTACTAAACAGGGCAAATTAGCATTGGAGCGCAATTCCATAAAAGCGCTGATGGGAGGGGAAAATTAGCGCCTGCTTTAAGACATGCTTTTTTTAACTGTTAAATAATGGTGCAAATACCAGTAATTTGACGAGTGCAAACGTTTGTAAATTGCGTCGCGTGATTCATTTTTAATACTCTCCTCCCATACATTTTGCGTCTGAAAGGGAAACTCCTACAAATGCATATTCAGTAAGGTCAGGCTCAAAAATAACTGTCTCCAAGCCTTTTCAGCTCTAATTCGTCACTGCGTGTCTTTAGTAAATCCTGACAGTACTATTTTAACGCAAAAAGACAGTTTGTGCTGGCGCAAGCTGTTAGTAAATATGGCCCTTAGCATTGAATTTTGATACATACACAGGAACTTGTGCTTTTAAAGGGATAGTTCGCCCAAAACATAAAATTATGTCATAATTTACTCACCCTCATGCTGTTCCAAACTTGTATGAGTCTCTTCTGTTGAACGCAAAACAAGATATTTTGAATGGGGGAAGGGCTACCGTCAACTGTTTGGTTACCAACATTCTTTAAAATATATTATTTTCTGTTCAACAACATGAGGGTGAGTAAATGATGGCAGAATTTTTCATTTTTGGGTAAACTGTCCCTTTAATGCACAATGTTTTAAAACAGTGGTTCTCAGTTCCAGTCCTGATGCATTTTGCATGTCTCTTTGTTATTTACAAAGGTATATGTTATCATACCTCAAACGTTTATGCACTACTGAATTTTTGTCTGTGTGTTGATGTTGCAGGGTGTTCCAAATTAATACATTGTGTCAAGTGAGCATGCTCAGGGAATATGGAGCAGTGAACACTGCATTGGGACCCAGATCAGTTCATGGAGCATGGAAATTGGAATTGAGAACCTCTGTTTTAAGATATATGACTGTGAAAAATGTATGTTGTAGAACAAAAAGTGGATGTCTGTTCTGTTAACAATGGACCCACAAACTGATACCTAAACAAGACCACGTACTGTATATAATTTGACCATGTACAAATTAGATTATATTTCTGCAGATGTTTACTGTCTTGCAGTTTCTTATAAACACCTTTTTATGTCTTTCTTAAAAATGCAACACAAACACAATTTCACTAAAATCACTTATCATCAACAAAATTACAGCTCAGTACAATTATCAGTATCATAACAATAAAACAAGTGACTCAGTGAGCATGTACAACTAGAAAATATCCAGAGGCAAGGCATCAAAAACACTTACTCTTGAGTTGTGAGTCATTTGGTAGGCCCTGGGGTTAGACCAAAATCAATCCAGTTAACTGACTCAAAAGTACTGCATGTACTGCAATTAAAATTCACCAAGCATTTATGAGGAATGTTCAATTCACCTCTTAAATGGCAAAACCATCTCTTGAGGTTTTAAATGGAATTTAACAAAATCGAGCTGCCAACCACAATGAAATAATAAAACATACATATATACAGACATTCCTCCTTTGCTATGCTTTTGACTTGACTGTAAAAGCACAGTGATATAAAAAGCACTTGCTGTTTTGGTAGGAATATAAGATATAACACTGATCAAATTGCATTGATTACAGATCAAAATCAAGACATTCAGAAATGATTGTAGGGTCCAAGAACTGCAATGTCACGTTTAACTAATACTCAAAAAGTCAGTATATGTAATATTTATCTCAATATATATCAGGAACTCCAAAGAAACTTCTTGTGAATTTTGACCTTACTTCAAGACAATTTAATGCAGTTTGATGTGATATTTAATGGATCATTTATTCCAACACTCTAAACGGTAATTTACTGTGTTTCTTCAGTTGGGTTTACTTTCTGCTTTAGGTAAACCTTACTGGGAATGTCCTGAAATGGTGGTTTTCAGACGTATGTCATGTACACCTCTTCACTGTAATTGAACAAGGAACAGCGACATTAGAAAATAAGTTTGTTCATGGACTATAGTGATGGAGTAAGTTGGAGAGGAGGCCACAGTTGATGCAGAATTTGGTATCATGAGCTGGTCTTCAGCAATAATGGCTAATAATCCATCAATATTTATTTTCCCGTCATTTATTTTTCCACATTGCAAAGCTCAGGTTCAAACCACATACCCTCTGGTTTGTATGTCATAACATACCACCTTTCTTCACTTTTCTCCAATCTGACAGCAGTCTGCTCTGGGGCAAGACGTATTTTCCCATCATTCCCCTGGAGTTTCCATCACTAGGGTTTATGACATTTGAGGAGAGTTTTTACATCTATTTCCCATGTTTGTTTGAGTTTTTTTTTTTTTTTCTATTTCCCCAAGGCTTGTCCGCTACCAGTCCAATATCTGAGATATAGAGGAAATTAAATATATAATCAACTGTTGAAAATACTTTTCATTTTTGAGCCAGTTTCCTCCAAATGGAACCCATCTTCACTATTTGTAGCCTCTCTTGGATTTCATTTTTGCTTGTAACAGCAGCTATTTTCACTCACAGGGAATTGAATCATCCATTGTTTACAGACTTTCGGTGAATAGTCTTTCATTCAGATTTGGGTTATATCCTCAGAACCAGTAAGATTTCAGACCCTGAAAGTCCACCAGACCCTGAAAGTCTGATAAATTACAGTACCCTGTTTTGGACATTGGGCTCAGAAGAGGCTCATCATTGTGTTCGCATTTCTTCCGAAGGAATACTGAGGCCAATCCACAATACAAAGTAATGAATGGTGCAGGAGAGGAGCTGCTTAATTCAGTCTCTCTAGTTACCTTCTGAATATGCAAAACTTGAGATAGTATTTAGTTCTATGGAGATTTCCAAGATGTAGGAAGTGGCTGTTCCATTCTGCTCCTAGAATTCAGTAGTGGAGATTTGAGTGACCTCAGATTGCAGGTCCTGCTGAACTCTTCTGGACTGGGACCCCTGTGGGATCCTCTCCAGGCCTAGTCATACTGGCTTCTTTCCTGTCTCCGAAGGTGCACAAACTGACACTGGCTCCCTTGTGGCATTCCTCGCTCGGCTAAGGCTATTCTGGTCAGCTCTGGTTCGAAAGAGTGGGCAGAAGTCTCGGAAGCATCTCTTGAAATTCTCATCCAAGAAAGCGTAGAGGACAGGATTTAGGCTGCTGTTGGTATAGCCAAGTGCGATACACAGGTGCCAGCTGGCAATGACAAAGGGGTTCTTTTGGTCGACGTCTACAAGAGTTTTGACAATGATGAAGATGTGGATGGGTGTCCAGCAGATAATGAAGGCAGCCACCACTACCAAGACCATTCGAGTGATTCTACGCATGTTTCTGTCTTTTTCCTTTGAGCCCGAGAGAAGACGGACACTTCTTAAACGTAGGATCATCAGACCATAGCAGATTGTGATGACTAGCACTGGTACCACAAATGCAAAGATAAACACACAAATCTTTGTCACTGTGTCCCAGTACCAGTCTGGATCAGGGAACTTCAGCATGCAGACAGTTGCACCTGTTATGGAATAAATTTGAACAGTTCTAATTAGATTTTAAAGATTTCTTGGTTATATCAAGACTCATCATCCAACAAATACATCTTCCTTTCTAAAAATCCTGCTTTTAAATATGTACCCACCTTGGTTTGTCACTCTGGTAACTGCCATGATCGTGATTGGCACTCCAACAGCAGATGAGAGAATCCAGATGCATACATTGATGACCTTGGCCTTGATGGGGGTACGAAACTCCAGTGCTCTCACAGGGTGGCACACGGCAATGTAACGGTCCACACTCATCATAGTGAGGGTGAAGATACTGGTAAACATGTTATAGTAGTCAATGGCTATGACAATTTTACATAGAAGCTCACCAAAGGGCCAGGTGTTCATTAGATACTTGGCACTCTGGAATGGAAGTGTACTAGTGGCCAGAGCATCTGCCAGTGCCAAATTGAAGATGTAGATGTTGGTGGCAGTTTTCAGCTTGGTGTATCTGCAGGCACAGAAACAACAGAGCAGTTTGTTAGGACGTGTGCATGGGTTGGTTAATGTGGTCTTATACTTTTTGCATAAGTGGTTTATAAAATTGGCGTGGCTCAGTGGGTAGCACTGTCACCTCACAAACCAAAAATCCCTGGTTCTGGTACCAGCTGAGCTAGGAAAGCTTTTGGTGTATAGTTTCATGTTCTCCCTGTTTCTGTGGGGAGAACATGCAAATCTGTCTAAAATCTCTGCTTTCCCCCACATTCTCTGCCTGTGGGGATAAGCTCCAGCCCCCTGCATTCCTGCAGAGAATAGAAAGCAGCTAAAGGTGGTAGTACTAGTTTTTACCTCCAAAACATTCATTCTTATTCTACAAGACCTGCTATCTTTGAAACACCAGACCCTCCTGCACACTGTCTAGAAACTTGACATAACAGGAACCAGACTTTTAGGTAGTTGAGTACAACTTATCTTGGAGAAGAGGAGATCACATCAGCTATCCATGGGGTACCTCAATGTTCAGTGCATGGCCTTTTGCTTTTCTCACTATACAGAAACTCACTGGGCAGAATCATTCAGATCACTAATGCCATTCACATCAGGCAGGAACATAAGGTTAGTAAGCTGAATATATATATATATTTTTTTCCAGCTGATTATCATTTGATCAGTTTTCCGTATACTACCTCTACTACCTCTTTTTATTCTTGTGACTTGGTAGCTGGAAACATCAACCAGGAAACATCCACTCTCATTTCACCATCCACTATGTCTGTAACTGCCAGCTAGAAGAGAAGAGAACTGAGGAATATCCACACAGGCTAGGCCAGTGTTTCCCAACCCTGTTCCTGGAGGCACACCAATAGTACACATTTTGCATATCTCTACTAACAAGCTAATGAGTTGAATCTGGTCTGTTTGATTAGGAAGAATTAAAAAAAAGTGTACTGTTGGTGTGCCTTCAAGAACAGGGTTAGAAAGTACTGGTCTATTCTATGTGGCCTGATGGACCAAGGACATGTGCTAACCAGCTCTTTGGAGTCCTGCAGCATCTGTTCTCTATCAGATGTAAATAGATGTAAAAGATCTCTATCAGATGTAAAAGAGGTCAGGGTAAAGTGCTCCAGTTTCAGAAAACTATTGGTTCCAGTGCCAAACCAGAAGTGTCCGAAAACCTTTATGTACTTTGGTTCAATTGTTTTCACATTGCACATCATAAAAATGTTTGAGAAACGTTTTGCTTGTCAAATAACTCCTACCACTGGTTGCACACCACCTGGGCTATCTGAGTAATGATATGATCTGTATTACTGTCAGAATCGTTATATAGTTGTGGCCTAATGGTTAGAGAGTTGGACTTGTAACATGAAGTTTGTGGGTTCAATTCTCAGTGCCTGCAGGAAATGTAGGTGGGGGGAGTGAATGAACAGCGCTCTCTTCCACATTCAACACCCACAACTGAGGCATCTACCCCCCAGTTGCTCCCCAGGTGCGACAGCAAAAATGGGTGCCCACTGCAGCGAGTGTTCACTACTCAATGCTGTGTGTGTGCACTTGGATGGGTTAAATGCAGAGGACTTTATTGTCGAGTTCGTGCAAATCCAGGCAAGTCTCGAGTCACTGAATGAACATCATTGTGCCTGTATGTTACCAAGTGACTGTATTTATGAGTAAGTCAGCAGACCATTCAACAAATTCACTCAACGACACTGATTCATTCAGTAGTGAAACATCGGGAACCAAACGACAAGAACCAAACTGATGCTTCACTTCATCAAGAACAATGCACTGGCCAGTGCTGATGTCAATCATGTGAAATCACTGTAGTCACTGAAAGGATACTATGACGAAGATATTTTCTTAGTGAACATGGCAAAGAATGAAAGCTCTGTCAGACCCATGTAATCTGTGCCACTCACTCATATAAATTCTATTTTACATAATACTCTACAAGTGTAAATAATACTGAAGCGCATCCCAAGCCGTCGTTGGTAATTATAAAGTGGTTTTATTTATTTATTTATTTTTTTTGAATCTGTGCTAAAAAAACAGTGGTTTCACACAAAAGACTTTTTTGAGACTCTCTTTGGATTTTCCTTATTTATTTACATACTTGTTCCATCATACAGTTCTATAAAAGAAGTTCCCTGTCGATACTTCATTCGTACTGCGTCTTGTTTAAAGATGCTATGGGAAAAGCCTTTTTTCTCTTGAACTGAAGCCTTTTTCAGTCACGCAGTGAAACTGCACGGCCATTGGTTTGTGCAGTGTATTAAAAACGAACCAATGGCTTGGCAGTGGAGCTGCATGAGCCTATGGCAACAAAGCCTGCCAGAATGGGCGGAGCCATCTGGCCATATTAGCGGGCGTTTCGCCACAGGATCCTCAGATTTCTTCTCCTTCAATGACGATCTTCTCTTGCTGACCCACGAGACTGGAAGCTGCTCACCGTTGACACGCCTCGCTGCGGACAGAAGCTGATTTAGCGACCTGCTCCGCTCTTCTGTTCTCGCTCTGCGCTTCAGCATCCACGCAGCTCTCAGCTCATCCCCGGCTGCTATCCGGTGAGTTATAAAATAGCAAATTTCAAAAGAGCAAATTTCTAGCGACGTTGTTGCAAATGTCGCACTGCGAGTGTGGCTCGTGCAGGGAAGCCATCATGCCCATCATGCCCATCGTGCGGGGAATCCTGCACGATGCAGAAGGGCAGTGAGTGCGTCGCCTGTCTGGGTAACCCCCACGCAGAGACTGCGTGCTCACTGAGATGGAATACTCACTCAGAGTATGAGTCTCGTTCTTCTCTGCTCGCTGACCGCCTTCAATGAAGGCAGCTCCGCTCTCCCGTTTCTCCTCTCTTAGCAAGCTCGGAGAATGAAACAACAGAGCCACGGAGCTAAGCAACCGGGTTTGAGTGATCCCACGCCAGCACAAGCTTGCGTGCTCACTCTTCCCGCAGAGCTCTGATCCGCCGGTGTTTTACACGTGGGAATCAGCACCCCTCGTTACATTGAGTGGCTCTATCCTCTTGAGTGGATCGGAGTAGAAGCCATCGTTGACAAGCTTTGCATTTGTGTGGGTGTCGCTGAAGCTATGCTCAAACAGACAGGCTGCTTTCACTGAAAGCCGGAGTTCATCCCTGCTTCACTCACGGACCCTCTATGAAGGCCCCGCCTCCCCCACTCTCATGTTTCTCTTTTTCCAGTCACCTCGGAAAAAGGAACAATGAACTCGCGAGGCTGAGCGATCAGGCTTGAGTGATTGCACGCCGGCATATCCCGCGTACTCACTTTGATCTGCCAGCGTGTGTTAACATGTGAGGTTTAGCACCCCTCATTACATTGAGTGGCTCAATTCTTCTGGGCAGATCATGGAATGCTGCACTCGGTGGCTCGCCTCCCCCGCTCTCAAGTTTCTCTTCTCCCAGTCACCTCGGAGAAGGAGACGGTAAAATCACGGGGCTGAGCTTGAGTGATTTTTCGCGCCGACATAGCCCAGTGTGTTTCACTCTGCACACAGTGCTTTAATCTGCCAGTGTGTTTATACTAACGATTAGTGCCTCTTGTTTGTTGAGCAGATTAATCCTTCAACGCGGATCGGAGCAGCTCTTTGACTATGAAAGCGTCAGTCTGTCCCTGCTGCGCTCGCGGTTCCCCTTCTTCAATGAAGGTGGCCCCCGCCTCCCCTGCTCTCGCGTTTCTCCCCTCCCAGTTACCTCGGAGAAGAAACAGCGAACTCTCGGGTCTGAGTGATCAACCTGGAGTGAATTTACGCCGGCACAGCTCCCGCATTTCACTCTCCACGCAGCTCTTTGATATGCCAGTGCGAGAGTTTATGTCTTCTTGAAAGAAGGCGGCCCCTCCCCTCGTCCGCTATGAGCGGATCTGAGAGAATGCGCACAGCACTTTTGATCTGCTGGTGTGTTTACACATAAGGTTCATTAATACCCCTCTTCTAATGAGCGGTTTGATCATTTACGCGGATTGAAAGAAAAGGCTGTCACTATGATCACTGACAGCTTCAGACTCTAGATGCGTCTGGGCCATGCCCACGGGGGCTGACTGCTCTTGTTGCGAAAGCATTGAGTCTAGCGCCCCCAAACGTCCTCTGTCATGCCTCCAAGCACCCCGTTCAGCTCCGAGTGCCGACGGCAAAGTGTTTGTGGTAAATGCTATTGTGAACACTGGGCCCGTTCAAATAGCGCTCACACAACCGATCGCTAGAAAATAAAAATAAAAAATAAAAAAAAATTAAGAGAAAAATAAAACACAAGATTTTCGAAAAGAGAGCAAATTTCCTCTTATCACGAGCATCAGGTCCCTGCTAGGCGGCCTGTTGCTCGAACCATTCCAAACCCTCGACACATGGGCCGAGGCCCTGGAGTGTCAGACTGGGTTTTTGGGATAGCAAAACGAGGTTACACACTTCAGTTCGCTCGAACACCCCTGCGATTCAGCGGCGTGGTTTCCATCTCAGTTCAGAGCAAGGACGCACATGTCCTGCACGCTGAGGTGATGAATTTGCTGGAGGAAGGAGCCGAAGAAACGGTTCTCCTGGTTCAGAGCGAGTCAGGCTTCTACAGCCATTACTTCCTCGTCCCCAAAAAGGATGGTGGCCTGAGACCCATCCTCGATCTCAGACACCTGAACTGCGCCCTCATGAAACGGTCATTCAGGATGATTACATTGAAACTGATCCTTTCGCAAGTATACCCAGGGAACTGCTTCTTCTCGCTGGATTTGAAAGACACCTACTTACACATCCAGATAGCCCCTCACCACAGATGATTCTTAAGATTCGCCTTCAAAGGAGTGGCTTATCAATACACAGTCCTTCCCTTTGGACTGTCCCTAGCTCCTCGCACTATTACGAAGTGCATGAATGCGGCTCTTTCCCCATTGAGACAGATGGGAATCCGCATTCTGAATTACCTCGACGACTGGCTCATTCTGGCCCAGTCGGAGGACAAGATACTATCTCACAGATCCTTCCCCTTCAGCCACTTAGAATGCCTGTGACTCAGGGTCAATTTTGCCAAGAGTGCGCTGTCCCCCAGTCAACGGATATCGTTCCTGGGAACAGTTCTCGACTCAGCCCATACGAGGGCGGTAGTTACGCCAGAACGTGCACTGGCCATTCAGCAGCTTGCGGCCTCATTCAAAATTGGAGCCCCTCGCCCTCTCTAGGCGTTTCGAAAGATGCTGGGCCTCATGGCCTCTGGGTCTCCGGTACTTCAGTTGGGCCTGTTTCGCATGCGGCCCCTTCAGTACTGGCTGAAACCACGTGTTCCACCCCACGCCTGGCGTCTCGGACGCCTTTGTGTCAAGGTGAGCCAGGCCTACGTAGCAGCTCTGGCCGCTTGAAAAGACCCTCAGTGGATGGAATGGGGCGTGCCCTTGGGAATGGTCTACAGGAGGAAGGTGGTCTCGACAGACACTTCCAACACAGGTTGGGGAGCGCTGTGCGACGGCAAACCGGCTTCTGGCCACTGGTCAAAAGAGGAGGGTCAGCTTCACATCAACTGCCTGGAAATGCTGGCAGTATGTTTGGGCCTTCGCACCTTTCTGCCAGACCTGAGGGGACACCACGTCTTAGCCCGTTCGGACAGCATGACGGTGGTGTCCTACATAAATCACCAGGGCAGTCTCTCCTCGAAGCGCCTCTTCATTCTAGCAGAGCGCCTCTTGGAATGGGCTCAGCTCAACTTGCATTCACTGAGAGCAACGCATGTACCGGGCAGGTTGAACTAGGTTGCAGACATGCTATCTCAGGGCAATGTCCCCTCGGATGAGTGGATGCTCCAGCCACAAACGGTTCACAGAATCTGGGAGATCTTCGGCAGGGCAGAGGTCGACCTCTTCACCTCAGAAGACAACTCTCATTACCGAACTTATTTTTCGAAGGACAAGGATGCGTTGGCCTGCGACTGGCCCAACCTCCTCCTTTACACTTTTCCCCCGATCGCCCTGATCCCATAGGTAGTCAGACGAATCAGGGAACAGAAGCACAGGGTTCTGTTAGTGGCCTCGCTCTGGAGGAACCGACACTGGTTCGCAGAACTGTCTCGGCTGCTCTCTGCAGCCCCGTGGCCTATCCCCCTGAGAAGGGATCTCCTCTCTCAGGCGAACAGAACAATATGGCACCCCCAGCCCGTGCTATGGGCTCGGCATCTTTGGTCTCTCGAGGGGAGCCTGCGGACCTCCCCGAGAATGTGCTGAACACAATTTCTCAGGCTACAGCACCGTCTACGAGATGACTCTATGCCCTGAATGGTCTGTCTTCTCTGCCTGGTGAAAGGCGCAGACCCAACTTTCTGCGACATATATCTGATATTGTCCTTCCTGCAAGAGCTGTTGGATAAGGGTCATTCCCCTTCCATGCTCAAGATCTATGTAGCAGCCATAGCAGCCTCTCACGCTCCTATAGCTGGCCAATTGTTGGGCAGGAACAACCTAGTTGTTCGTTTCTTGAAGGGGTCTAGGAGGCTCAACCCACCTCGCCCCATCACCGTCCCTACATGGGATTTGCCCACGGTTTTGAGAGCTCTGAAGAGCCCTCCTTTTGAGTCGCTACAGTCCATTGACCTTTGTTCCCTGACGCTAAAAACCAATCTGCTACTAGCTTTAGCATCGGTAAAGCGTATGGGAAATCTGCAGGCACTCTCTGTGAGCAAATCCTGCCTTGAATTTGGGCCCAGCGACTCTAAAGTCGTCCTGAAACCAAGGCATGGTTACATACCCACAGTGCTCTCGACTAGTTAATAACTCTATCGGCACTTCCTCCTTCGGAGCAAGACCAAGAGTTTAATTTACTCTGCCCCGTCAGGGCATTGGAAGTTTATATTGAGCGTTCCGTCCCTTTCAGGCAGTAGGAACAGCTCTTTGTATGCTTCGGCGGCCGCACCAAAGGGTCTCCAGTCATGAAGCAGAGACTTTCCAATTGGATAATTGACGCTATTGCGCTAGCATACTCTTCTTTGGGCTTACAATGCCCCATGGGAGTAAGAGCCCACTCAACTAGAGGCGCCGCCTCTTTCCTGGCTTGGTCTAGCGGTGTGTCCATTACAGAGATCTTTACAGAGATACAGTAACCTCGGTTCCCTGAGATACGGGAACGAGTACTGCGTACTTTGCCGTGCTATGTAGCTGCACGACTCAGTCGTCGCTTCAGTCGAAGTAACCTGAGGATCCTGTGGCGAAATGCCCGTAAATATAGCCAGATGGCTCCGCCCATTCTGGCGGGCTCTGGTGGGCTTTGTCACCATTGGTTCATTGGCGTGCAGTTTCACTGCGTGATTGAAAAAGGCTTCAGTTCAGGAGAAAAAAGGCTTTTCCCATAGCGTCTTTAAACAAGATGCAGTACTTGTTCCTGTATCTCAGGGAACCGAGGTTACGTTAATAACCGAGTACATTCTATTATGACAACTCTCTGAAGATTTTGGCATGGATATGACAATGTTAATGTACACTCTTAAAAATAAAGGTGCTTCACGATGCCATAGAACAACGTTTTTTAGTCTAAATGGTTCTATAAAGAACCTTTAACATCTGAAGAACCTTTCTGTTTAACAAAAGGTTCTTTGTGGTGAAAGATTATAAAAAAGGTAAGAAAGAGATGCTTCTTTAAAGAACCTTTGACTGAATGGTTCTTTGTGGAACCAAAAATGGTTCTTCTGTGGCATTACTGTGAAAAACCTTTTAATTGTTGCTGTTGTTGTAGATTAATGCTGCTGCTGCAAAATACAGGAACTTGCTACTGCCAATACATACACAGATACGGTGCTGTGAGTATTTAAGACATACTGGTGCTGCACAAGTAGCATATGTAATAACCCATAGCAGATCTATACAGGTGGAGTTGGGGAGGTAGAGGGTTTCAGAGGAAGTCTGAAAGTGGGCTACGAACTGCTCTAGTGAATGCTAACCAGCCATTTAAATGTAAAGCTCATTGGCTGTGTATGCAACATGAACCAATCAGCTTGTGCCAAGTAGTTTAACATTGTGAATATCATCAGTTTGCGTTAATGATCCATCAGCTTCGCTATATAGGGTTTCGTGACAGAACTTGCCATTATCACACTCACAGTTGTGTGACTGCACTCCTGCTAATATAGTACATATGTGAATAGTGTATTGTACAGTTTATTGTATTGCATAGTGCAGTGGTTCCCAAACCTGTCCTGGAGGACCCCTAGCCCTGCATATTTTGTATGTCTCCCTTATCAGACACACCCAATTCATGTCTTGCAGTCTCTACGAACGAGCTGATGAGTGGAATCAGGTGTGTTAGATAAGGGAGACATACAAAATGTGCAGGGCTAGGGATCCTCCAGGACAGGTTTGGGAAGCACTGGCATAGTGTCTATTGAACATTTTCTATCGATTCATCTATCAAAGCACTGCAAAGCACTTCTATCTCTTTGTGGTGATTATTATTATTATTATTATTATTATTATTATTATTATTTTGTATTTCTCCAATCTTAACATTTTAAATAATTAAAAGCATCTGCTAAAAGGGCAAACTTAAGTAAATGTGTCCTAAAATTAATTTTATTAACAATCATTCAAACATGGTTATGCAGACATGCTAAGTGTCAATCCTGTGTCCCTGTGTCTTGTGTTTTTCTCCCCAGTGTGCCTTCCCATTGATCCAGTTTCTCCCTTCATGTCCATATTTGTGTTTTCCTGTTCCTGTCCCCATTTAGTTCTATATGCTCCAGCTGTGTTTTATTAATTATCCTCATTTTCCCCCGATTACTTAAGCCCTGTTTCCCTGTGTCTAGCGTCCACTGTCTTACGTCATTTGATGTCTCCCGCATTCCCTGTTTGTGTTTCCAAGACTGTTTGAATTGCACTACTCCTCGCCTCCTCATTCCCTTGCTCCTTGTGAATTGTGACAGAACAGTGGACTGAAACATGATTGCTGCTGAGGACCGGCTGTGGCGTTTGCGACAGGATGGTCAGAGGTTGGAGAGATATGTGGAGGAATTCCACAACCTTGCCAGCCTGGTGAGCTGGCACGACGCCGCTCTAGGGCTCGACGACGAGACTGTTCGCTGCGATCTTCCCGTGAGTGATTTCCCCCTGATCGAGATGATTAATCTCGTCCTTTATTTGAATTGTTCCGACTGTGAAGTCGAGGTAATAGAGGCACGGTCTAAGTCTCATCGTCCAGCCCCCTCTGGAACACACCGTGTCTCCCCAGCTCACCTCCCGCCAGGACCCCCACATACCGTGCCAATGGCTCCGACCACCTGCGCAACCCACAGCACCCCCGAGTCATCTGAAACTCCACGATTGTCCTCAGCCCAGAAACACCAGCCGCTTCCAAGTCAAGATTGCCGGCCGCTTTAAAGTGAAGTCAGCCGGCCGTTCATCACTCAAGCCTGCCGGCTGGGTTTCACTCAAGCCTGCCGGCCGCTGCTCACTCAAGTTTGCCGGCTGCTACGAAGTCAAGCCCGCCAGCCGCAGCTCTCTCCAGCTCGCCGGCCGCTGCTCACTCAAGTACGCTGGCCAATCGTCAGTCATGTTCGCCGGCCGCTACGAAGTCAAGCCCGCCAGCCGCGGCTCTCTCCAGTCCGCCGGCCGCGGCTCACTCAAGCCTGCCGGCCGATCCTCAGTCAAGTCCTCAGCCCCGGAGTTCGCTCCAATGTCGGCTCCAGCCCCAGAGTTCGCTCCAGTGTTGGCTCCAGCCCCAGAGTTCGCTCCAGTGTCGGCTCAAGCCCCAGAGTTCGCTCCAGTGACGGCTCCAGCCCCAGAGCTCGCTCCAGTGTCGGCTCCAGCCCCAGAGTTTGCTCCAGTGTCGGCTCCAGCCCCAGAGCTCGCTCCAGTATCAGCTCCAGCCTCCACGGAGGGCTCCAGTTCCTCAGTTTAACCCCCGAGAGAGTTCCAATTCCTGAATTTAATCCCTAGAGGGCTCCAGTCCCCAGATCCAGTCCAGAGAGGGCTCAAGTGCCCACTCCTCCAAAGCGCCCTCAAGTGTCCGCTCCTCCAGAGTGCCATCCTGTTCCCGCGTCCGGCCCACGGAGTCCATTATTTCCCCCAAGGATTTTTTTTTGGGGGTGGGGGGAGGTAGGGTTCCGGTCATAGAGGCCGGGGTGGGGGCTGGGTTTGCTATGATTCGCCATGGCCTACCGAGTTTCCTGCTCCACCATGGCCTCCCGAGTCCCCTGCTTCGCCATGGCCTCCTGAGTTTCCTGCTCCGCCATGGCTCCCTGAGCTGTCTGCTCCGCCTTGGCCTCCTGAGTTCATGAGTTCCTTTCATGTCCATATTTGGGTTTTCCTGTTCCTGTCCCCATTTAGTTCTATATGCTCCAGCTGTGTTTTATTAATTATCCTCGTTTACCCCCGATTACTTAAGCTCTGTGTTTCCCTGTGTCTAGCGTCCACTGTCTTACGTCATTTGATGTCTCCCGTGTTCCCTGTTCCACTCCATCCCCCCATCTCTTCATTATTAACCATTTTACTGTCATCTTGTGTGCATCATGTGCTTGTGAAGTGAAAAATGAGTTTACCCTGAGGCAACATCATGGAAAAAACACTTAATGTTATGCAGTGAGTGAAAACTGTTTTTGTTCCAAATATTTATTCAAGGTAGAAGAATAATTTGGTCTTAATAAATTAGATTAATTAGAATGCTTTGCTAAGAGCATAACAGTAAATATAAATTGCTCTTGATTTTTGGACCACTGTCAAAGCTTTCACAGCACTTTATCACCATTTGCGTATTGTCTATATATCAGGTGATGGAATGAATAAACAAAACAACCAAAACCATACACTGGAAAAGAAAGCACCAAATATATAGGTATACTGTTTTTGAAATGCAATTTATTGTATACAATATACATATGACGCAAAACACAGCAGAGAAATGATTCATCTTGTGCTAAAACTTCATCTAGCCTGGTGCAGGTCAATGAGGCGTAACATAACAGCTACAGTTATTAACACGAACACAGCTGGTATTATTTAAAAGTTATGCAAGTGCAGATCTCATATCTTGCCGATCATACGCTGAATTGTGGTACAGACCATAGGTTGTAGGTGGAGGTGTTTTTGTGAAATGCTGTAGCGATGTGATTTCCCAAAGGAGAGGAGTGTTAGAGGAGACTACACTTATTACAGCATT
This sequence comes from Spinibarbus caldwelli, assembly GCA_039654775.1. NCBI lineage: Eukaryota > Metazoa > Chordata > Actinopteri > Cypriniformes > Cyprinidae > Spinibarbus > Spinibarbus caldwelli. The sequence goes on along the minus strand of CM077245.1, from coordinate 29,004,657 downwards.
TATTACTCCCAGTTGTATGGCAGGTTGACATGAAGCTCAACCTCAAAACCGCTGGAGATTAAGACCCCTAGGAAAGTCTTTTAATCATACATGGTATTTGAGAACGTAATCACAGGGAGTTTTTTTTTTTTTTTGTATTAATTGGACAGGCCACACAAGTATGGTATCAATGTTGAATTAAATTTTTCCTTTTGCCCAAGAACAAATCATTACTTTGAAATGTACTTCAGAAAAAAAGGAGAAAAAAACTCATTTAAAATAAATTTTAGTCATCCCCAAGGCAGACAATTTGATCTCCGTTTTTCCCAGGTAATTGGCAGTTATGTAAATGTCTATGAATCACATTTAGTCCGTAGAGAGTGCTCTGGAGAAAAAACATCTCATCTCATGCCTATTCCTAGAGCAATTGTCCAGAACAATTGGCAGTGCAATATAGGCTCTTGCATTCTCCTCTTTTTTATCTTCATCTGTAGCTATCAACACAAGCCTGCTCATTGCTCAGTGAGATCTAAAACATTTGCAGTATTGAAGGCATCTGGAAGGAGAAGAGCATATATGAGAAAAAGGTATGAGCTGGCTTTGGCAGAAAAAAATAAAAATATTACTTCATTTGCGTTGATGGTGACGTTCAGTTTATTGTATGTTTTTATTTCTAATGTGTGTAGAAATAAGCTGCTAAAAAGTTCAGCTCAAAAGTATGAAAAGCAAATGTAATGTAATGTAATGTAAGCCAGTGTCTGATATGTTCTAGTTACATGCACTGTAGGAAACCATATGTTACAATTATATTTTCTATATTTCCTTGTAGTGACTTAGAATGTAGTTCAACTATTGTAATATTTTTTGTTTAACAAATAAAATGTGGACAGTCCTTTAGAGGCATGGATACAAATGTAACTGGCCACTTTCAGCTTAGTGGAGGTTAAACGTGAAAGACATTATTTGCAGTATATCCAACCATAGATTTATTTTCATAGTTATTCTCCAACATTGTCTTACACACACAAAGTGCAGTGAAGCCATTACTGAATTGTTACCAGAAATAATGCATCCTTTTAAAACTGTAAAATCTGACAGCTGCTAATTAGCCCCCAATAAATCATAATTAGATGGAAGTATGGCTCAAACATGTAGAAGATGTTAATGGATTAAACTGAGGAGATAGCTTGGTATATCTGCAAGCAAGTAATTACATCCATAATAAGGCCAAAAAGGTTAATTTAAGCCTGCTGGTTGTGCCATTGTTCTACAATAATGTTTTAGTTCAGAAGCGAAATAGAAGGGGTTAACAAGATCATTTAACTAAGACTAAATTATGTGTATGCTTCAAATGACGACATTCTATTAATTCCCACATTCATTAAGGCTCTTTTATAATGTAATTATTACTATTATTATTATTATTATTATTATTATTACTGCAAAGGTATGCTGCAGTAGGCTATTTTCTAAAACATACACCTTTATCTTTTCAAAGCCAATAAAGCTGAACAGCATGTGCTCTTTTGTGTTTACTCTTGTTAACCGTCACTTTGAATCACTAACAGCTGAAATTTTCCTTCTGTGCCAACCCAACAGTCATGCGTGTTAAGCCACTGTCAAGAAAGCATTCATCTCTAGACATCTCAAACATTCAGCTGAGATTCAGTTGAGCAGTTTTTCTAAACACCCATGGGATGAAGAGATTAGGATGACCTGTTGTCTGAGGACACAGGCTGGGTGGATTCATAGAGAAACTATGGAGCCAAAATGATCTCAATAATAATTCACGCAAAAGATGTGATGCACACATGCGTAACCCAATTCACATGCATGAAAAATAATTAATGTGCACGGAAAAAAAAATATATATATATATATATTCACAAAAACCAATTCACGTGCATAAAATAAGAATATGTATTCATAAAATACGTTTCACAAACGCAAAACACAATTCACAGATGTACAACTGTGTACAAAATTTTTGAATGTTTAAAATTCACGAGTTTATCATGAACTCTGTGAATGTGAATCGCCTTGGATTTGTGTGTGTATTTTTGAGACTTTCCTGGCAGCAAACTCCTCCCATGCGTGTTACTCGTACTCTTTAGCCGATCAGATTTGAGCCTGTCAGTCGACCAATCATAACCCGCTGTGGGCATATGAAGTGCGTGCCCTGGGCATGCCTACCTGATGCTGACGTCATCAGAGTGAGACCACCGTTCAAGTTACGATTCAGCAGGGGGGCCAAGATGGCGTCGTGGAGGATAGGCGTGTGATTTTTAGTTCTGGCGGTGGTGGTAGTAATGTGATTAATCAGTTAACTTTAAGTCTTTATACTTTTTTTTGCTGTCTTCTCTGAAAAGTTTCTGCATTGTTTTGCTTTGATTTTTCTTAAATGGGAAGAAAGAGACGCGGTTTCTCTAAAGTTATGGATGTCAAAGTCGGCGCCGAAGTTGAGCTAGTGTCTGAAGTTGGCCTGAGCAATAGGTTTGATGTGCTAGCTGACCCTCCTGCATCGGCTGATACAAATCGTGATATGAAACTTTGTTTGGCGACACCCTTTCCAGCGTCTCCTGCAAAAAGTCCTCCTTCTAAAAAAACTAAAAAGAAGACTGAAAGTGGGGATTTTGCTGACATTTTGAATGCCATTCAAGAATTGCCCTCTAAACAAGATGCTACTTTCCAAAAACTCATCTCCATCGAGAACTCAACCGATGCTACAACGAAAGCTGTTGACAACCTGTCTTTGGTAGTGCAGAAGCTTGTTTCTGATGTTAATGAGCACTCTGAAAAGATGTGCAGAATTGCAAGAGAAATTACAGCGCTCCAATCTTCAGACAAGGATGTGCGATCACGGATTGAGCAGCTTGAGCGGTACAGTCGGCGTTGGTGTTTAAAGGTGCACGGAGTTCCTGAAACCAAGAATGAGAATCTGCACTCGATTGTTTTGAATATTCTTGAACATGTGGCACCAGACATCCGTGGCAAGCTCAGCGACGCACTTGATGTGATGCATCATGTCGGGAAACGGAGCCAGGATGGCGGTCATCGAAGCATCATCATAAGATTCTCTACGCGATCACTCCGAGACATCGTTTGGAGGGCTGCAAAGGAAAACGCATACTTGAAAGAATCTCGTCTACGTATTTCAGAGGCATTGATCCCTGCAGATGCTGCTGCGCGTGCAAAGTTATGCCCAGTTGTTAAAAAGGCAAGAGAGGAGGGTAAGAAGGCATCCTTTTCAGGGCCTTTTGCGTTCATTGATGGTCAGAAAATCGAGGCCTAATAAACTTTAGACTGAACGTTCAGTGATGATGACTGTTCGCGAAGATTTAAGGAAACTGTTTGCTAAATTCCCTCAATTTCGTTAATGAGCTTTAGTGTTCTTTTGGTGTCATGTAGAAGACATTACTGATTGATCACCTTCTACCCTGTTCAAGGAAGTTCAAGTCAACTTCTTAGCCAAAGGACTTTTGCGTTTACCAGCCGTTCAGCTGTGATTTGTTTATTGCACTGCATTTAGCGTTATTTGTCTGCTATGCATTCTTTTGAGTTTTCTTCTTTTAGTTTAGCCTCTCTTAATGTTAGAGGTTTAAGAGATCATACGAAAAGGAAAGCCTTATTTTTGTATTGTAAACGTAGTAACAGATTTTATTTTTGTTCAAGAAAGTCATTCATGTGAATCAGACTCCAATTTTTGGAAAACGCAGTGGAGAAATTCAATTTTTATGAGTCACGGATCTAACCGTTCTGCTGGTACTTTAATTTTGATGCATAAATTTAGGGGGGACATTTTAGAATTTTTTTTTTTTTTTTTTTTTGTATCTGATGAGGGTAGATGGATCATTTTAGTATGTAAAAAATGTGGTATTCATTTTATGTAATGTTTACGGGCACAACTCACGGAACGCCAATGTATCTATGTTCAAAGAATTGGGAGCAAAGCTTATTAGTATACAAAGTCGCTTTATTAATACTTATTTGATTATAGCTGGAGATTTTAATGAAACTCCAGACGAAGTACAAGATATATTTCCTTCAAGAACTACTTCTAATGCATATGATAACATTATTTTATGGTTGTGTGAAAATCTTTCGGTTGTAGATGCTTGGCGTTTCTTTAACAGTGTTTGTAGTGGCTTTACTTGGTTCAACAAATCTGGATCCCTTAAGGCTAGAATCGATCTTTTTCTTATTTCTCATTCTATTTTGAAAGATGTCATTTCTGTTAATCATCAGTTTGCCCCATTTACTGATCATATGTTAATTCATTTGGACCTTAAACAATATAGAAAGTCAAGCAATACAAGAGGTTACTGGAAATTTAATAACTGTTTGTTGGAAGATGCTCCTTTCAATGATTATGTTACTCATTTAGCTAAAACTATGTTTAGTAAAATTGAACGTGATGCTTGCTCTAGTTGGGAGTTCTTCAAATTTAAAGTTAGAGACTTTGCTGTTAACAGGAGTAAACAAATTAAAAGAGGAAAAAAACTTATTCACAGGTTAGGTGTGTTAATGCAGAAGAATAATCCCAGTAAAGAAGATGAGGTAGAACATAGTGTCTGTCAAATGAAAATTGAAAATATGTACACAGAGCTTGTTAAAGGGGCTTTCATACGTTCTAGAGCAAAATGGATCGAGAAGGGTGAAAGAAACACTAATTACTTTTTTGGTCTAGAGAAAAGAAATTGTAAAAAAACATCTCTCTCTGCCCTAAAGATTAATGGTGATTTATGTACAGATCCAGGAATGATCTCAACTTTTGTATACAACTTTTACAAAGAATTGTATACTTCTCAGTTTTCTCAAGAAAAATGTGATTCTTTTCTTTTGAATGTTTGTGATAAAGTTTCAGGTATTAATGAGGATTTTAAATTACTATGTGATTCTGGCGTCTCTATTACTGAAATGGAAGAGGCACTGACATATATGAAAAAGGGGAAATCTCCAGGTACTGATGGCCTGTCTGTTGAATTTTATTTACATTTTTAGGACTTCTTAAAGCAGCCTTTATATTGTTTGTTTAAAGAATGTATTCACAAAGGAGAGATGACGCCCACAATGAAGCAGGGACTAATTTCTTTGATCCCCAAATCAGATAAAGATCCACTTTAATTGAAAACTGGAGACCAATATCATTGTTAAATGTTGATTATAAATTACTCGCTTTAATATTTGCAACTTGTTTAAAATCTGGTCTTAATAGTATAATTGGCGAAACGCAAAATGGGTTTATGAAGAATAGACACATTAGTTCCAATATAAGACTTGTACTTGATCTCATTGATTATTCAGAGAATATTGATTCAGATTCTATTATAATGTTCTTGGATTTTTATAAAGCATTTGATTCATTAGAGCACCAATTTTTGTTTAAATCTCTTAGTGTTTTTGGTTTCGGAAATAACTTTATTAACATGGTGAGAATGCTTTATAATGATATTAACTCTTCAGTTTTGGTTAGCTTGCAAACTACTAAACGTTTTAATTGTGATAGAGGAGTGTGTCAAGGTTTCCCCATTTCCCCGTTTCATTTTCTTTTGGCTGTTGAATTGTTATCACTTAATATTTTACAAAATCCCACTTTGAAATGTATTTCTGTATTTGGTAAAGAATTTAAAATATCTCAACTTGCTGACGATACTACCTTATTTCTTAAAGGTCAAAGTCAAATTCATATTATTCAGTCTTTTTTCTGAAGCCTCAGGCTTGTATTTAAATTTATCAAAGTGTGAACTATTTTGTCTCTATGATACCCAACAAGCATCTATACATCATATACCGGTTAAAGACTGTGTCAGGTACCTGGGGATTTTCCTTACTAAAGATAGATTGACTCGTCAACATCTCAATTTTTCTCCTAAATTAAAGAAAACTAGAATGATCTTTAATTCTTGGCTTCAACGAGATCTATCCATCTCTGATAGAGTTCTAATATCTAAAGCGGAGGGATTGTCCCGTTGTGTTTACCCTGCTTTATCTTTATCTGTTAGTGACAAAATTGCTGATGATATAAATAAAATGTTACTGAATTTTATTTGGAAAAATAAATCCCATAAAATTAGGAAATCTGTTTTGTCTAACAGGCGTTCTGAAGGTGGATTGGAAGTTTTGGATCTCAAAGAATTAGTTAGTTCATTTAGAATTAGTTGGTTAAAAAAATGTCTCTGTAGTAATGATTCAATTTGGTAATATATCCCCAATACTATATTTCGTAGATTAGGTGGTCTAAATTTTCTTTTAAAATGCAATTTCACCCCTTCTAAATTGCAGATTTCTCTCTCTAATTTTCACCAACAAGCTTTACTTGCTTGGAAATTGTGTTATGTGCACAACTTTTCTCCCCACAAAGAAATTCTTTGGAATAATTCAAGTATTTTAATTTGTGGAAAGTCTCTTTTTATTGACAAGTGGTATGACAGAGGTATTGTCTTTGTTTTGGATTTGTTTAAAGATGATGGTACTATACTGGAGTATGAAGAATTTATGACTTTGTATAGTTTTCCTCTGCCAGCTAGATCTTTTAATTCTGTCATCAAAAGTTTGTATCCAAGTTATGTGCATTTATTTAAAACACACATATGCTATAATGAGAAGAAAACAATTATGCCCAAACTTTTATTGGATGGAGTTTGTTTTCTTGATAAGAAATGTAACAGTAGATATATAAAACAAATGTTACATTATTCAGTATATACATCCCCTAGATGTAAATTTTTCTGGACCAATTTTTTTGAGGGCATGGTTACTCCCTGGAAAATTCTGCATTTCTAATAAAATCAGAGAGGTACATTTTAAGATTTTGCATAATGTTTATCCAACGAACTCTCAAATTGCTTCTTTTTTGATCTTTCTAACTTATGTGTATTCTGCAAAGTTGAGGAAGAAACTTTACTACATTTATTCTATTATTGCAATCAGGTTAAATCTTTTTGGGAGAACTTAAGTTGTTATTTATCATCTTTTATAAAATGTGATTTAAAATTCTCACTGAAAGATATATTTCTGTATTTTTCTGGCATTGACCATGCTATTGATCTTGTTGTTAATTTTTTTGTTTTGCACTCTAAGTTTTTTATTCATAAAACCAAATTTCTCAATACGTTACTTAGATTTGATGTCTTTCTTGCAGAGATTTTGCTTGTTAAATCTCTTAAACACATCGATAACAATAAGAATAAGAAATTTATTAAGGCTTATGACGTTATTTTTCTTACTGATTGATTGTTGTTGGTTTGCTTTTGTTTTTTGTTTTTTTTGTTTTTTTGTTTTTTTTCTTTCTCCTTTGTTGTTGTATGTCAATGCAGTGCTGTTTCATGTTTTCTTTTTGTCTTGCAATAAAAAAAAAAAAAAAAAAAGTTACGATTCAGCAGCGGTAAGTGCAGTTGATCGTTTCATTTCAGTTAACTAGCCAAGTAAGTGTGTATTGTTTTATTTTTGCATGTTTACTTAAAACTTGGAAGTAAAATCAGTCGTTTAGACACTCGCTAACATGAACAAAGTAAGCCAGCGGCTGCTGTGTAGTCCAGAGTGTGTTATGATGTAATATTGATCGATTCTTATGTTTATTTAATAAGCAATCATTATTCACGTGGATACTATACCACATTAAGATATGATATTCAGAAACTCAGTGTAAATAGAATAAGATAACGTTTTGACTGATGGGACATATGATAAATAAATAGAAGATAATGGAAATATACTTCTTGTTTACTGAGAACTTGAAAGAGCTGTCACAGCAGAGCTTGTCTTATGTGTAAAATCCTGTGATGGCAAGCATTCAACTGATGACGATGTATGTGATAACATGAACACATTGGAGAGCATGTACTTTTCATTTAAGTTTATTAATGCTGCAGATACTATTTATTTCAGAATTGTGAGGCTGATGATGTATAAGTAGCTACTGAGACGACCCGTGACCCTACTGTTCCTACTTCATCCCCTACCACAAGTTATGAGGTGATGTCAATCTAGAAGTTTCATTTGAAACTGTAACTCTTTCAAAACAGTCATACTGCAACCCATTCTTTTTGACAGTTTCAACAGATTTTTTTTTTTAAGTCATGCATTATTACAACATTTTTAATTTTTTTTTTATAACAGGACCCCATAACTTTGTACATGTTCAAGGTGTAAAGCTTTATGCATTGTTAAATGTTCTTGTTATTTTTCTGGTTCCCTTTCAGGAACTTGAGCTGCATCAAATGCTTTGGGAAGGCCTTCAGTGTGACCACGCTCTGAATCACGTGTGTAATCAGACCAATGGATGAGCGAGACGTCACTGGCGGGGTGACGTAGAGACCAGAGAGCTTAAAAGCATGTGCGGTGAATACAGCGGCAGCTTCTGTCATTCAGCGAAGCGCTCTGTGTGTGTCAGTCTTATTTATTGTTGTCTGTCCCAGTAAAAGCATAAGCCATGTCAAGGGCGAAAGACAAACATACAAGGGTGAGAGCAGATAGCATTTTAGACTGTGTGTTCCTCCCTGCCCGCGCTACGTTACAGGTGGGGATACACACAGTTTGTGTGTTGTTTGTTTGGGAGTAGAGTTCACACAGTTAGCTCTCGAGAGACCTGATTGCGGAGAGACCTGATTGCGCTTCTGCCCGCTGCAAACACTCCGCTCCCACCGGGCACGCTTCGAGGAGTGTGTCCGTGTTTGTGATCTTGCGGTCCCGGTCCTGGTCCCGCTGCTGCTGAGGCACGGCGGTGATTGAGATCGCGGGGATCACACATGAATCTAGTGGATGGGTTGGAGACGGATTCGCCTTTTCTCCGCCTTTTTCCCTAGATCTGGCACTCTCACTCTGGGTTTGGAAGCCCGCGCTGCGGTTTTTTCCCCCTCTGAGTGAGAGCTCGCTGCTGCAACTATCTTTCTCCAAGGATTTTTAGATCGCTCGCATTTCCCTGCCCTCGCTAAAATAAGGGGTGGGGATGCACGCAATGTATGTGTGGTTTGTTTTGGAGCAGAGTATGCACAGCCAGCTCTTGAATGGAAAACTAAAGAGGGGGCTGGCTGTGTTCATGCTAAAAATCCCTAATGTAATGGAAGTTACCGTGGATGTTAAGCTCTGCTCCCGCTGGCGTTTTCTTCTCGAGGGAAGAAAGCCTTATGCAATTTAGAATTGCGCGCATTGCCAAGGCAACACGTGCATTATGGTCATTCATGATTCTTTATATTGTATCTGTATCATATCAGACCGTGTCTACTTGTCTGGTTGTTTTATTTTATTTGATTCTGAGTAATTAAATGATGTATGTTCATCTGGCTGGAGAAGTTAAGATATATTATATTATATTATATTATATTTATTTATTATATTTATTAAGGGTTCGGAGATGGGTACCCTTTCTCCGCCCTCACTCTCTAAATGCAGTGAGCTCTTGGGATTAATTTCTCAAGTAAAATCACGGTGTTATACCTCTCTTCCTCTGAGGAGGTTGATGTGGTCATTAGGGGCTGCTGGGTGGGAGCAGCCCCAGCCATATTCCAGCTCCTCATTTGGTGAGCGTCACTTCTTGTACTCCCCCAGAATATTTGGAGTCAGAGCGGCGTTCACGGGCCGATGGCTTCTAAGCAGAAGTTGGATCTGCGGACCATCATTCTCGCTAGATAGTCTTCGGCTAGAACGTCCTGATGCCTTGGCCTAGGATTTTTGAGGGCGGGTCCCTCTGGGGAAGAGCAGTGTATATCTCGTCATACGGTGCCTGTCTCTCCTCAGTGGATCGGTCTGTCAATCCTGCCACCTACGGTGCTTCAGGGCACAGCGTTCTCCAGCTAGCGCTTCTCTCAGCTTCCGCCCAAAAACATAGCGGTTCTGGGAGGCTCGCTACCTCCAAGGAGGTCTCCAGAGCAGTTAGATCGGCCATTCTCTGCCGGTCCTCCACTTCAGGACACCAAGCTAGCTGCTCTAAGTACATCAGAAGCCAGTCTTGAGAGACTGGTTCCTTTAGTAGGTCATCTGGCTTTATGAGAGCCCCTGCCAAATGTATCTTATTGGGTCCTGCACCGAGCAGGCTCTGCTTGTTTTAGTCTGAGTCTTCCAAGAAGATGACTGGTCTGAGGACCGCCATTCTCATTAGGAGACTCCCATGGCTCAGGACTTCTGAGGGCAGGCCCCTCTGGGGAAGAGTGGTACACACCTCATCATACGGTGCCCGTCTCTCCTCAGTGCCCTCAGGAGATCGGTCTGCCAACCCTGCCACCCACGTTGCTTCAGGGCGCAGCGGTCTCCAGTGAGCGCTTCTCTCAGTCGCTTCCGCCCGTAAACGTAGCAGAACTGAGAGGCTCGCCGCCCCTTCGGGGGTCTCTAGAGCAGCTAGAGCGGCCGTCCCCTGCCGGTCCTCCGCTTCAGGGCACCGAGCTAGCAGCTCTAAGCACACCAGAGGCCAGTCTCGAGAGACTGGTTCCTTTAGTAGACTATTTGGCAGTGTGGAAACTACTGCCAAATGTGTCTCGATAGGTCCTGCACACTGTAGAAAGTGGCTATCGCATTCAGTACGGCGCTCCGCCCCCGCCGCCTTTCATTCCCACACTGGTGGGTCCCGAACAGGCTCTGGTAATGGAACAAGAAGTGAATACTCTCTTGAGGAAGGAGGCCATCGAGGTGGTCCCTCTCGACAGAGAGTCCGGGTTCTACAGCAGGTACTTCATCATTCCTAAGAAGGATGGAGGGTTGCGACCTATTTTAGATCTGAATCAACTGAACCGCTCAGTCATGCAACTGAAGTTCAGGAGGCTCTCTATTGAGCAGGTCATGTCTCAGAGGAATGGTTTGTCATGATCGATCTAAAAGACGCATACTTCCACATCTCCATACTTCCCCATCACAGGGAGTTCCTGACATTTGCTTTGGGGGCAAAGCTTACCAATACCGGGTTCCTCCTTTCGGCCTTGCACTCTCACCCCGCACTTTCACAAAGTGTGTTGGATGCTGCTCTGGCTCCTCTGCGACTCCAGGGCATCCATATACTGAACTATATCGACGATTGGTTAATATTAGCTCAATCGGAGCAGGTGGCGGTTCGGCATCGAGATGTCATTCTCGCCCGCATGAAAGAGCTGGGGTTAAGTCTAAACGCCAAGAAAAGTGTGCTTTTTCCACTAAAGAGAACCACTTATCTGGGCATGGTGTGGGATTCAACCACGATGCAGGCACAGCTGTCTCCTGCTCGGATCAGTTGATCCTCACTGCAGTCGCAAGAGTCAGAGAAGGCCGGTCACTTACTGTCAAACAGTTTCAGAAGCTGTTGGGTCTGATGGCAGCTGCGTCCAACGTGATACTTTTTGGCCTGCTGTACATGAGACCCCTACAGTGGTGGCTCAAGACCAAGGGGTTTTCCCCGAGGAGAAATCCACTTCGCATGATCAAGGTCACATGGCGATGCTTTTGTGCCTTAGACATGTGGAGGAAACCTTGGTTCTTGTCACAGGAGCCGGTCTTAGGAGTTCCTTTTCGTTGCGTAATGTTAACTACAGATGCGTCCCTCACTGGTTGGGGTGCGGTCATGAGTGGCCACCCTACCCGCAGTCTGTGGAGTGGCCGCCATGGCACATCAACTGCCTGAAGATGCTGGTCGTGTTTCTAGCATTGGAACACTTCCTCCCAGACCTAGGAGGCCACCGTGTGTTGGGTACACTGACAACACAGCGGTAATTTCTTACATCAACCAGCAGGGAGGTCTGTGTTCACACCCCCTTTACAGGCTGGCACACCAGACCCTTGTGTGGGCCCTCCTTTTGGTCACTGCAAGCATTGTTAGGTCTCCTCTCGCTGCAGAGAGTTTTCGAGGCCTCCGCTCACCAGAGCTCCGCTTGGACAGCATTTGTGAGTGGTAGGCTCTAGGTGAACCTCCTTACAAGATGTCCGGTGTGTGGAGTGTAGTTAGGCCTCCTCTCGATTTAGAGAGTTGTCATGCTGAGGCCTCCGCTCCAAGAGCTCGACCATTTCTGTGAGTGCCGTCAGGTCTTCTCTCACTGCAGAGAGTTTTTGAGGCCCCCGCTCGCCGGAGCCCCAAGTCTCATCTGGAAACAGACTTGGCCGAGGCTTCGTCTGTACGTCTCCCCAGATCGCACGGCTCCCAGGAATTCTGGAAAGAGTGCGCCGGACGGGTAGCCCCGGTCTGGCCGGGCTGAGTACGCTTCTCGGACCTGATTTCCCTTCTCGATGGCTCTCTATGGGAGATTTTCATCAGGAGGGATCTCCTCTCTCAGGCGAGGCCTTCTCCCCACCCGGAGTTTTGGAACTGTGGATTTGGACCCTGAGGGGGCACAGCTCATAAGTTCTGGTCTCTCACCTGAGGTTGCTGAGACCATTCTCCAGTTCAGAGCTCCCTCCACGAGGAAACTGTTCTCCTTGAAGTGAACCTTCACTTCTTGACGCGGCAACTGCCAGCTCGACCCAGTTAACTGCCCAGTTGGTTCAGTGCTGGAGTTTTTGCAGGTACGGTTCTCCGCAGAGTTATCCCACTCCACCCTGAAGGTTTCCGTGGCGGCCCTAACTGCTTTCCATGCCCCTCTCGGTGGTCGGTCTTTTGGGAAGACCCACTAGTTACATGTTTCCTCCACGGTGCACTGAGGCTGAGGCCTCCGGCCAGGAGAAGCTTATGCTAAGTGGTGAATCGGGAAGCTATCCATAGCTTTGAGTTCTCTGATCTCCCCTCTCCCTTGGGGGTCAAGGCTTACTCCACCCGAAGTGTGGCAGCCTCCGGGCCTTCCTGTCGGGTGCCTCTATGCGCTCACGTTTGTGAGGTTCTATGACCTCGATATGCATGCCACTCCCGGTTCCTCTGTTCTCTCACCTTAGCTGTGTTCTTCCACACTAGGCAGGGATTTGAAAATCTGGCGGCGTGGGCAGTCTCGTTCCCAAAGCGTTCAATGCAGCTCGAGTTCCTGAAGGGGAACGTCTCAAGGTTACGTATGTAACCCTAGTTCCCCAAGGGAACGAGACGCTGTGTCTCCTGCTACACTTCTGGCATCCCAGCGAGCGCTTCCCTCATTCTACCAGAAGCTGCCGCTGTATTCACCGCACGTGCTTTTAAGCTCTCTCCGCCCGTGACGTCTCGCCCATCCATTGGTCTGATTACACACGTGATTCAGAGCGTGGTCACGCTGAAGGCGTTCCCAAAGTGTTCGCCACAGCATCTCGTTCCCTTGGGGAACTAGGGTTACATATATATAACCTTGAGACGTTTTATGTCAGAATTAAAACATTCAAAACAAGTCAGTTGTTACAGTTGCTGTATAAGATTTATTTATTAAAGTTTATTAAAATTTTCTGAATACTTTGGGAATAAAATGTCCATGAAATGACCTGACCATGATTAATTGCAATGTGCCTGTAACATGAAATATGAATTGAGAATTATGAAGTACAATGTGGCATAGCTGCATATATGTCTCTCGCACAGGTCTGAGATTGGCTCGATACCAGTTTGATGCTGTGCTAGAAGTTCACCAGTATTTAAACCTCAGTTACACTGAATGGTTGGTATAGTGTCCCATTTAGAGTCTTTAGCATTCTTTCAAAGCAAATTTTATGCCTCAATGATAAATATATGTATCAGTTTAATACAACATGTGAAAAGTTAATCAAATGTTTAAGAACCAGTCTTTCACTATCTCTCTCTCTGTCAGGACATGCCAGGTTTTGGTCTAATATTCAAAGCAGTTAACACCTTGGCATGTTAACTCTTATATTTTTACAAGAGATGCAGATACAGAAAGAGCAGGGAGCATGAGATAAAGTGATAAAATAACTGAATAAAGATTACTGAATAATCTTTGTTGCATTCCTATTTATGATCAGTCTTTGTCTGACCACCATAAATTCCACAACTGTTACCAAGCAAATACAACTGCTGCTTACCAAAATCATCTTCTGGTGTAAAAATCTTTGAGATTACAATACACAACACAACACAAATTAAGATTAAGCATGGTTAATTAACAGTAAAAAAGTAAATGATTGTTGATTACATTAAGAAATTAATACATAAAGGTGAAGTACATAAGATTTGTGTGAATAAAGACGTCTGTAACAGTTATCCAGATGTTGTGCCAAAGTGTTTAAATCCTGGAAAATGCAAGGAAAACAATTAGTGTGTATTATTTAACACTGCATCCCTTTTGTATAAACACAACGTTATTCATACACCGAGTTCTCGTGAGGTCTATTCATCATTACATACAACTATGATGATGGGGGCAGGGCCAGTGCTAAGTGGGAGCTAGGCTGGGCAGTGGCCACTCAGCGTTGCTGAACAAAAACAGGGCAATGAACATAATTCCTTTCTTCGTTTTGGCCAGACATTGTGGCTAACACATTTAGGCAACACTATCTGTATTCATAGCAGCCGCTGGCTTACACTGGTCACGTTAGCGAGTGTCTAAACGACCGATTTTATTTCCAAGTTTTAAGTAAACATGCAAAATTAAACAATACACATTTACTTGACTAGTTAACTGAAATGAAACGATCAACTGCACTTACCTCTGCTGAATCGTAACTTGAACGGTGGTCTCACGCTGACGACGTCAGCATCAGTTAGGCATGCCCAGGGCACGCACTTCATACGCCCACAGCAGGTTATGATTGGTCGACTGACAGGCTCAAATCTGATTGGCTAAAGAGTACAAATGACCCACGTGGGAGGAGTTTGCTGCCAGGAAAGTCTCAAACACACACACAAATCCAAGGTGATTCACATTCACAGAGTCCATGATAAACTAGAATTTTAAACAGTCAAAAATTTTGTACACAGTTGTACATCTGTGAATTGTGTTTTGCGCTTGTGAAACGTATTTTATGAATATATATTATTATTTTGCGCACGTGAATTGGTATTTGTGAATATTTTTTTTTGTTTTTTTGCGTGCATGTGAACTATTTTTCATGCATGTGAATTGGGTTACTACGGAGCCCCTAAAGGGACATTTGCAAAAAATAAAAGATTTTCGCGTGCGCACGAGAAACGTTTCGCATGCTCACAAGAAACCTTTGCGTGCTCACGAGAAACTATCGCGTGATCACGAGAAACTTTTTGCGTGCACACGAGAAACTTTTTGCGAGCTCACGTGTTACAGTTTCCGGTTACATCTCTTCTGCCATCTTACAAAGAAGAAAACAAGAGCATGCTTGCGCATGAATTAGCCTAATTGAGATCTATTTTGCCCTTCAATACGAAAACATTGTTTCTGTTCTTGCATTTGGACACACATAAATCATCACTGAACGGAATAAGAACAGCTTTTTCCCTCAGGCTATATTCCACCTGAACAATACATAGCCTAACATCTCAGGACTGTACATCTTTACATAACTTCTTAAAACTTTTCATCTGTAAAATAGCACATTCATAATTCTTATTTTCTCTATATTTTGTGCATAACCTCCTAAAACATTTGCACATTCATAATTCTATTTTATCTATATTTTATTACCATATAGTTATTATTATTATTTTTTAATTTATTGTCTATTCTGTTTATTATTAGCCTTATATTTCCTTACGTTACCTTACATTATATGCATGTCTGCACTCTGTCTCTACTTTCTCCACTGGATGCTTCTGTCACCAAGATGAATTTTTTGTGTTTTTGTGTGTGTAAATACACTTGACAATAAAGCTCTTTCTGATTCTGACATTTAAAACGCATTTAGAGGTCTAGAAGCGATTGGTAGCTACAGTATAAAAGCTCAAAATTTGGATTTCGATATGGCAATAGCCTGTTGTCCCACATAAAACTTTAAAAGCCAGTTAAATATGTATATAATCGAAAGCGATTATTTATTTTTGATAATTATTACTTTACTTCAGTTAGGTTTTCAATAACTGCTGTTAGTTTCGTTTCATTTTCGTTTTTTATTTCTTTAACATTTCTTTGACATTTTTCTTTTTCTTTCTTTCTTTCTTTCTTTCTTTCTTTCTTTCTTTCTTTCTTTCTTTGCCTAAATGCCTTTATTTTTGTTACATACAGTTCCTAATACAACATATTTTACTGTTTAAACATGTATACAATATTTCATTTAAACTGATTTAACAAGCATTTTAGAAGTAAAATTAAACACATAATCGCAGCGAAAAAAACTATGCGGATTTCAGAAAAAAAAAGTGATTAACTATTTTTTTAATCGACTGATTGCACCTTATATATATATATATATATATAAGTACAAATATGATTTTCAAACCCATGCTGATGAAAACAAAACGATCACGCTGACTGACATTTGCAAAGCGTGTGTATAAGACGTGCCTTTCCTCGAGCGCGCAATCTCCCTTATAAAGTACATTATTGCGAAATATGTATTGGCGAGATTCACACAATCATAATCTGTTATGTCTTACATGAACGTTTAGTTAATGGTTGGGGGGAAAATCTGATGTGTAACATTATATTTTATCCATGCATTACAATAGGTCTTAATATAGATCTGTCTCAATTTTAATCATATATTAAAAGAAAATACATAATCACTCGCTGCTCTTGATTAAACTACTGTTTATTTGCATCTTTGTTCTTATTTTTAATAACAAAGATAAAATAAAAATTAGCTATATTGTGATTAATAATATAGTAATTATTATTAAGAAAAGAATCGGAGGAAAATATACAACGTTGCTTGGTGATTTTGCTTTGGAATCTTTAACTCGATTTTTCTCTAAATCAGATCTGCTGCCTCTATTGCCTTCAATTGGCTGTAGCTCAGTCATTTTTTGTCCGATTCCAACAAGTCATATATCATTTTTGAAGGTATTTTAATGGAGAATGTGAAAATAAAAATAACTTATTTTTGAAAAAATTGTGCATTCCGACTCATTTTGCCAGCACAGGTCATATTTATTATTTTTTTTTTTTTTATAATTATTACTATATTTTAGTTAGGTTTTTAATTACTGTTTCATTTTAGTTTTTCATTTATTTTGACATTTCTTTCTTTCTTTGCCTAAATGCCTTTAATTTTGTTAAATACAGTTCTTCATACAACATATATTACTGTTTAAACATGAATACAATATTTATTACATTTAAACTCGTTTAACAAGCATTTTAGAAGTAAAAAAAAAAAAATAATAATTTTTGCAAAAAGACCCATGCAGATCATTTAGGTGACTGACATCACATCCCTTTAGATTGCTTTGCATAAAAGAAGCTGTTTCATAGATTAAAAAAAAAAAAAAAAAGAAAAAAAAACATACACAATCCTCCATTTTTCCAAAGAAATGCAAGTTAGTAGCACTGAGAACTACTCTTACCTGAAGAGGATGCAAAATATTCACGCTCGTTACAACCGGGTTGTTGCGACTGTCCTGCCCCAGGAGCTGGATTACACAAAACTACCCAAACACTAAATAAAAATGTTTAAATAAATGTTTAAATAAAATAACCATGAGTTTTTAGAGTACATGTGCATACTGTTAAAGCAACTGATGCAAACTGGTAATCACTTAAGTTGGTCCACCAATGTGATTGGCCAAATGCCCCGTTACCTCTCTCTCCTCTTAACACTGGCCGGATCCGTCACCCTGCTTTATTCTGGGACCTCGCAATTTACAAATTAAACACTGATTCAGCCTCATATACCAAGTTCAAGGCAGGTCCATAAAGCCACTTTCAAGGGTCCAGTATAATTATAATATGTCCGCTTTAATGTAAGCTGTGACGGCAGAGAAAACTCGCTGTGAAATGAGCTGAATGGCTCAATACGGCTGTATGCACTGAGCTTATTACTTTAACAGCAGTTATTGAAAACCTAACTGAAGTAGTTTCGTTTCATTTTCATTTTTTATTTCTTTGACATTTCTTTGACATTATTTCTTTCTTTCTTTGCCTAAATGCCTTTATTTTCGTTAAATACAGCTCCTAATACAACATATTTCACCGTTTAAACATGTATACAATATTTCATTTAAACTGGTTTAACAAGCATTTTAGAAGTGAAATTAAACATTTAATCGTTTATATATATATATATATATATATATATATATATATATATATATATATATATATATATAAAATATACGATTATTTGTGACCTGTGCTGGCAAAATGAGTCAGAATGCGCATGGACTAATTTTGAGCTACAGGCAAAAGAAATTGAAAATGTCAGTTTTGGTCGAATTTGACATCTAAAATGATCTTTATTTGTGCGTTTTCTGAGAGGAGTACCTTTTTCTCTGCTCGCCTCTGGACGACTGCTGCTGCTTCTCCTCACCACAAGTTGTAGGTCTATTGTTACAAAGCACAGCATTCCAGCTTTGTGAATATTCATATCAAAGTGTAAACTACTCATCAGTTGTAAATGTTTTATAAACCTGCCAGTTACAGGTTGTGTGTGTATACACTGGGGTGAAAGATCTACGAATCCAACCAAGATGGCGGCGCGATCAGACGCAGCGGCCGCTCCAGGTCCCAAAGACGGTGCTTTTATGTCTTTTAATGTCGTCTGTTCGTCTCCAAATAGTGTCGATTTACCGTTAATTCATCGGGAGATCACTCCGAGATACATATACGATCGCCAAAGCCTTTTGGATATCGACAAGACATACAAACACAAACTCTCGCCGGTGGCTACTGAGAAGCTACGAGGCCTTTGTTTACTGCTGGAGCCGGACCTCGAGACCGCGGCCTCGCCTACTGACGCTACCCGCACAAGGCGGCGTCGCAAGCAGTGTGAGAGAGGACGGAAGCGCGGTAAGCGCGGAGGTATACGAGCTAGGCTGAGGGCTAACCCCACAAGACCGGCTCTTCCAACACTCATGCTCTCAAACGTTCGCTCTCTGGAAAACAAACTGGATTTAATTCAACTCAGTCGGTCTACACAGCATGAGACAAGGGATTGTTGTGTGTTTGTTTTCACTGAAACATGGCTAAACGACAACATCCCAGACTCCGCCATTCAGTTGCACGGACTAACTTGCTACCGAGCGGACAGAAATTCATCACTGTCTGGTAAGACTCGCGGGGGTGGCTTGTGTGTGTATATCAACAAAGAATGGTGTAACAATGCTGCGGTAGTGACAAAACACTGTTCATCACTGGTGGAGTTTATGTTTGTGAAGTGTCGACCGTTCTATCTGCCGCAGGAGTTCACGGCCATTGTTATTGTCGCGGTTTACATTCCTCCGTGTGCAAACGCAAAGGACGCGCTTCGCAAGCTGTACAGCGCCATCAGCGAACAACAAACAAATAACCCCGACGGCTTTTTCATCATAGCCGGTGACTTCAACCACGCAAACCTAAAGACAGTTTTGCCGAAGTTCTACCAAGATGTGAACTTTGCAACAAGGGGAAACAACACACTGGACTTTGTTTACACAACAGTTAAGAACGCATACAAAGCCGAACCCCGCCCCCACCTCGGGTACTCGGACCACATCTCTGTTATGCTAATCCCAGCATACAGACCACTTCTAAAACTCACCAAACCGGTTCAAAAGCAGATCACAGTATGGCCAGACAATGCCACCTCAGCACTGCAGGACTGCTTCCAGGACACAGACTGGAACATGTTTAAAGAGGCGGCCACCTACAACAACCACACAGACCTGCAGGAGTACACCGAAACTGTGACTGCTTACATCAAAAAGTGCATAGATGATGTGACAGTCACCAAAACCATCACCACACGTGCCAACCAGAAGCCATGGATGACAGCAGAGGTTCGTGGGCTGCTAAAGACCAGAGATGAAGCTTTCAGATCAGGAGATAAAGCAGCCCTCAAAACAGCAAGAACCAATCTGTCTCATGGCATCAAAAAGGCAAAACATCAGTATGCTAAAAAAATCAACAATCACTTCACAGACAGCAGAGACACTCGGACCCTGTGGCAAGCCATTCAGACCATCACTGACTACAAGCCCCTGCCACAGGCCAGTGACGATGACACATCCCTTCCAGAGGCACTCAACCACTTCTACTCACGATTTGAGATACAGAACGACACACCTGCACAGAAACTACTCACATCTCCAAACGACCAGGTACTCTGTCTCTCTCCAGTCGACGTAAGGAAGACCCTATCCAGGATTAACCCACGAAAGGCTGCAGGCCCTGACAACATACCTGGACGTGTACTGAAAGACTGTGCTGCACAGCTGACGGATGTCCTAACAGACATCTTCAACATCTCGCTGAGCCAGGCAGTCGTCCCCACGTGTCTCAAATCCACCTCCATAATTCCAGTACCAAAGAAGTCACCTGTGTCCTGTCTGAATGACTATCGTCCCATAGCACTGACCCCAATCATGATGAAGTGCTTTGAGAGGTTAGTCATGCAGCACATCAAGTCCAGTCTCCCAAACACGCTGGACCCACTCCAGTTTGCATACAGTCCAAACCGTTCCACGGACGATGCAATATCCACCACTCTCCACCTAGCTCTTACCCATCTGGAACAGAAAGACTCTTATGTTAGAATGCTGTTCATTGACTTCAGCTCAGCATTCAACACAATAATCCCACAACAGCTCATCCACAAACTAAACCTGCTGGGCCTTAACACCTCCCTCTGTAATTGGATCCTGGACTTTTTAACTGCAAGACCTCAGTCAGTCCGTGTCGGCCGCAACACCTCCAGCACTATCACACTGAGCACAGGTGCCCCACAAGGCTGTGTGCTCAGCCCGCTGCTCTTCACGCTGCTGACCCACGACTGCACTGCCAAGTCCAGCTCCAACCACATCATCAAGTTTGCTGATGATACAACTGTGGTAGGCCTCATCAGCAACAACGATGAAACGCACTACAGAGAGGAAGTGGTACAGCTGGCTGAATGGTGTGGTGCTAACAACCTGTCCCTCAATGTGGGTAAGACGAAAGGGGTTGTGATGGACTTCAGGAGAAACTCTGTTGACCACTCCCCACTGACCATCGACGGCTCAACCGTGGAGAGAGTCGGCAGCACTAAATTCCTGGGAGTGCACATCACAGAGGATCTCACCTGGACCACCAACGTCACGTCACTCAACAAGAAGGGACAACAGCGCCTCCACTTTCTCCGCCGGCTGAAAAGGGCAAGTCTCCCTCCACCCATCCTCACCACTTTTTACAGGGGCACCATTGAGAGTGTGCTGACTACCTGCATCACTGTCTGGTATGGGAACTGCAGTGCTGCTGACCGCAAGACCCTACAACGGACAGTGAACACTGCCGCAAAAATCATCGGTGCCCCTCTCCCCTCCATCCTGGACATTTTCCTTTCAAGATGCTCCAACAAGGCCACCAGCATCGTGAAGGACCCCACCCACCCCTCTCACAACCTCTTCCAGCTCCTGCCATCAGGTAGAAGGTACCAGAGCATCAGAGCTCGCTCTGTCAGATTGCTCAACAGTTTTTTTCCCCAGGCTGTGAGAGCTCTTAACTCCAATCCCCCTGTCCCCCTCTGAAACCATGAACACCTCAGCCCTCCCACCCCTCAACTCATTAAAAACTGTTGACAATTTTACTAAGTGCAATTCTGAATGTGCTACACACAGGTGAGTGGGCTATACAAACCACCTGTAGTAACGCACTCATCCCACTATATGCACACTAGACACTTTCTACAAACACTCCCTGCCACAAAGACTCTTAAGAAAATATATGTCTACTTGAACATTGCACTACAAAATAATACACGTTTACTTGAGCATTGCACTACAAAATCTCCCACAAAATCTCTCTTCTGCACAATAATTTAATGTACAAAATATATATTTTTCTGCACAATTTCATGTACATATATCTCTTTCGCACAATTCCATGTACAGTATTTATGTAAAGTTTTTGTACAGTCTCAGTTTGTGTATGTGTGGACAACTAGGAATAGCAGTTATAGTATTTTTAGTATATGTATAGTCAGATAGTTAACTGTTGTATAGCTCTATTGTTTTTAATATACTTGCATTGTTGTATGTTTATCTTAGGTTTAACTAGTATGTAGCACCGTGGTCCTGCGAGACACGACATTTCGTTCCACTATATGTCCACACATGTAGCAGAATGACAATAAAGCTCGACTTGACTTGACTTGACTTGAATGATGAGTAAAACATTTACAACTGATGAGTAGTTTACACTTTAGATTAGGGGATGCAGAAAGTGTACACTTGCCTTGTATGCACTTACAGATCATTTGTAACCGTTAAGAAAAATCTTCAAATAATGTGTAACACATTTAAAAGTGATGAGTGGTTTACACTTTAGATTAGGGGATGCAGAAAGCTTTGTAAATGATTTATTCATGCGTTTACACAACAGGTTTTGAATACTTTGTAGTGTGTACTGCAATGTAAAGGCTGACTAGTGAGGGTGTAGACAGATGTCTTCTCTGACACACATGGAGTATTTTTAATGCAGTGAGATAATAGTATAATGTTGACATTTCAATGATTTTTAAGTGATTAATAATATATTAACTAGTAACATATTAATCAATTACTAAGGATTTGTTTGATTATTTCATGATATGCTATTTTTTTAAGATAACTTACGGCAGATTTGTAAATCGTTAGCATATTACTTAATAATCATTTGTGAACAGTATAGTCATGTTTGTAAATGATTAGTTAATTATTATCTAATCACTTGTAAATTATTTATAACTTAATCTACAAAACATAGATAATAATATTAATATATCACTTATTAATCATTTATGAAGGCATAGTCATGTTTTGAAAAATGATTAGTTCATCATTAACTAATTACTTGTAAATGACTTGTAAATGAATTAACAAAACATACACAAATTGTTAGCATATCACTTATTAATCGCTTATGAATGTTTTGTAAATGATCAGTTCATCATTAACTAATCACTTATAAATGACTTACAACTGAAGGTTATTATAAAGTGTTACCGATGCATTAAATCAGACAAAGTGGTTTAATAAAGAATGTTTTGATCTTAAGAAGTAAGAATATTTTAACACATTAGTGACAGGGGCATCCAGTGGAGAAAGTACAGACATGCAGACATACATATAATTTAAGGTAATAGAATGACATATAATGCTAATAATAAACAGAATAGACAAATAAAAAAATAGCTATATGGTAATGAAATATAGATAAAATAGAATTATGAATGTGCAAATGTTTTAGGAAGTTATGGACAAAATATAGAGAAAATAGAAAGAATTATGAATGTGCTATTTTACAGATGAAAAGTTTTGAGAAGTTATGTACAGATGTACAGTCCTGAGATGTTATGTATTGTTCAAGTGGAATATAGCCTGAGGGGAAAAGCTGTTCTTATGCCGTTCAGTGGTGATTTATCTGTGTCAAAATGCAAGAACAGAAACAATGTTTTCGTATTGAAGGCCAAAATACATCTCAGTTAGGCTAATTCATGCACATGCATGCTCTTGTTTTCTTCTTTATAAGATGGCAGTTATGCAACCGGAAACTGTAACGCGTGAGCTCGCAAAAAGTTTCTCATGCGCACGCAATAGTTTCTTGTGAGCACGCGAAGCGTTTCTTGTGCGCACGAAAGTTTCTCGTGAGCATGCAATAGCTTCTCATGTGCACGCAATAGTTTCTCGTTCTCATGCGAAACGTTTCTCGTGCGCACGCGAAAGTCTTCATTTTTTATTTTTTGCAAATGTCCCTTTAGGGACTCTGTAGGTTACACATGTGTGCATAGTGTCTTTTGCGTGAATTATTATTGAGATCATTCTGGCTCCATAAGAAACTGCAGAACTTCAGAGCAAAAACCTGTTGTAATGTGCACCCACATTTAACACTGTTCTGCAAATTTCCGTGGGCAAAATCTATTTTTCTAGTTTAGTCTATTTCAACAAGTACCCATGAAATTTTGCATGAGGATGAAAGACTCCCTTAAGTTTTGGCAACACTTTGTTTGGATAGTCCACTTTAGACGTTCTACTAACTACAAGTAACTTTGCAACTACTAATTTGATTTGCCACATTGAAAGCTGCTTGGTTTGAAAGGGACTTCTGTGTGAGCTGTGTTTCTTACATCATTATATTTCTGATAATGGACAGTGAACCTTCATTTGCTCTCAAAATTTTACCAGAATTTGATTGCACCTCTATTCACTAACCACCCACAATCCAATTTAACTGACGGCCCTGGATATGTGTATCTGCACAAACACTTTTCTTCACCTCTTTTCTACAAATTAGGATTTTTTTGTAGATAGCATCTTATTCAAAACTCTAGTCTGACTGTATATAGCCTAACTCTATAGCACTATCTTCCTGGCACGCTATACTGTTTCTGCATGTGGAAAGCATGTGGTAAATGCAATGCTATCTGAAAGAAATGTTTGTGTACATTTTTTATTATGGCATTCATTTTAGGTAGTTCTGTGTATTTTTGTGAATTTGGTGCCCCTTACTCTTAAGTGAGTGGAATTCACTGTCATAAATATATCACAGTCGTAACTACAGCGGATCGCTGTACACATGCATTTGTTGCTGCCGTGAAGCAATTTAACCTTTTCCTGTAATTTCATAGCCGCTCACCAAACTTACATAGTACTCCCAGAACAGACGTTTGGGCGGAGCATGGGACAGAAACAGAAACCAGTCACCTAATTACAAGTCAGTGAACCATCAGAATGATTATGAAACTAATATTTCAGTTGCTTTAAAAGACGCTGTTCAGTAAAGTATGTCAAGTAATTTGCTACGTCTCCCACAACCTGACATTCTGTTTGCATTTTGGAAAACTGCACAAGCAAATTGTGTTCAGCACTTATTTATTGGGCATGTCTGGGAACAGTTACTTCATTTGCATAATTCATATTTGTGAATGAGGTGGTAAATAAACGCTAACTGCACATGCAAATGAACAACGTGACCAGAGAGCTCAATTCACTCTGTGAATTCCCCGTCTGTTTCCAAGATTTCCATCATTTCTTGTATCACTTGCATGTTGTATCTAAACTCGAGAGCTCAAACAAACTGCCTTACAAGTGTTTTGTGCAAGAAAATCAACAATAATGCGGATTAATGATCATGGGCTTCCAAGTTTTTGGATTGGCATCCCTTAGCAAACATTTCAGCTTGTATTTTAGCCCCATCAGCGCAGCATCAGATGAAAATGCCTCCTGATGTCTGTGTTCATGTTGAGTGTGGGAAGATGAATTATAATAAGTAGTTTTATTCAGAATTAGCTCAACATGAGTTTTGTTTGGCTTGACTCTCCCGTGAACATATCCGTCAGCATATAGAGTTAATTACTGCACAAACACAGACTCCTGTCTTATTGTTACAGAGGACCAGAACAAAGCCTGACAGCATGGGAAACATATTTGTGCTTATATTACATCCTAAAAGTATGATGTATTTTAACTTAATCTGTAAAGATTATATGCATTTCTTAATGAAATTTCAAATGGTTTAAAGGTAGCACAGATTCCTCACAGCAAGAAGGCGTTTGGTCAGGTGACCTTTTGGATGGGTAGAACTTTTTTTTTTTTTTTTTTTTTTTTTTAAACAATGAGCACATCTTTCAAAATTAAAAAAAAAAAAAAATGTTTTCTCAATCAAAGTCAAGCATTAGCAAAACTGTTTCTCTGTGTGGTCTCTTTGTATGCATGTTTACACACTGTTTTACTTTGTTCAAAAATAACATTTTTCTGAACTACATTAATCTTAACTTTTTTAAAGTCAGTTTCGTCTACTCAAAAGAGGCTGTCTTTGTGATGTCAAGTAAACATGCCTGGCAGGGATGAATCACACAAGCCAAGAGATTCTTCCCCAGGTTTTTCACCAGAGGGCACAAACAACGTGATGTAGATGAACAACACGCTCACCATCTTGCACCACCAAAACATCCCTTTTGTAGAAAATGTCACTCTTGTTTTGGAAGATTCCATCAGCCTAAACTTAATGTTAAAAAGAATGGAAATTCTGTCATCACTTAATCATCACTTACATTAATTTCTGTTTACTGTGGGATAATAAAGGAGTTTTCTGAGCTCAGAAATGAAAAAAGTACCATAAAATCCAAGTAATCCATTTGTGCACTTCATTCCAAGTCTTCAGAAGCCATATGACAGCTTGTGTGAGGAAGAGATTGCAATTTAATCTTCATGCACTAATAATCGTCACCATCCACCATCACTCTCAAACTTTATCATTTGCACTTATGGAAGCATTCAGAAATTGCAGTCTCCAGAAGTGTTATTAATCAGGTCTGTCTTTTTAAATGAGACATGATTTGCCTTTATTGAGAGGATCAAGGGAATATTTAGAGGGGATGATTAACTAAATCAATTTCACCCTTTTCCTCACACAAAGCTCTGTTTTATGCTTTGGAGAACAAAATACAAAATATAACTCAACTGGATTAATGATTTTTGTTATTTTTGTGATTAAATTATTATCACTGCTGTTGTCATTGATCTGCCTGTTATGGTTTTAATATTGTTGGGAAGTTGTACTGTTTAAGGGTAAGGATGGGGTTAGGTGCTAAATATCTAGTGTATATAATATAATAATGAAAGCTCTTTCATAAATACATTTACTACATAAATATAAACATATATTGTGATTACACATGCATGACAACATCCACAGACATTATGCTACGTCTATGACAAAACACAAGGGACAAGGTAAGTTTTCACCAGAATAACAATTCAAGGCTGTAGAACATTAATCACAACAGTCGTGTTTCATTTATGGGATGAGAAAAGCCAAATGAAGAAAGCCGAGTCGATTAGCATTGTTATGTTTATGTATCAGCAGCTATAGACACAAGTTTGTCGTTACCAATAGAGTTCAATGGAACTTGTGACCACAGTTAGCTAACGATGCTTTTGGGAAACGTACCCCAGATCGGATTTAGTGTAGCTCATAAACCGCTTTCTCATAAGACGTAACATAATCCAGCGTAATGGCAACATGTTGTCGCGATGTAAGTCAACATCTGTATTGCAAACTGTATTGCTGTTATTGTTGCTTTTAGTGTCATTGCCATGGAAACTAGGGATGTGCATCTCCATAACTGAGGCTGATGCGATATGCATCTTGATGCATAGCCAACGGTGCGATACATTAAAGATACATATGAAGCAGCTACCGATGCGATGCGATATAATTCACCGGTATTACGATGCAGCGATCCGATTTCGATTCGATTCAACACAATGTGATTTGATGCAATACGATGCATCAATACAACTGATGCTATGCAATTCAATATAGTACAGACAGTTTACTTTTATTTCTTTGGTTCAGACAGACAGCCATGTTAATCTACATTCTATGTGACTCTCAGGACATGCTTTGGTCTCCATAGTATTTGAGACACAGTTTAGAGAGGAGAAATAAATCTATATATCACATGTTGGTCACAAATTACTGGTTACTTTCTAAATAATAAAAGTATAGCCTGTCTACTAATAATTATATATAAATAAATCGGGTTTTACTGATGCAAGAAAACAGATTTGGACTGACAATGTGAACAAGGCATTTGTCTTTAAATATGAAGAAGATTATTCTTATTTTCTGGTTTCTAGTATACAAGCAAAAACATTGCAATTAGCTCCATGTCAACCTCATGCTGATTCAGTACACTTTGTTATATTTGTTCATTTTGTGTTCATCTGTTCCAACTAATTTATTTTCTGCCTACAAAATGAATCCAATTAATTGTGGTATGTCTACAGTAATATAGTATATATCTATTGGCTCTCAAATACAGGAGCTCTGGCTCATGGCCATTTACTGTGCTTGATTCCGAACACTGTGTAACTGAAATGCTGATAAATCCATTTTACGCATCAGTACATTATGTTTCTCCAGGAGAACAACCACCCTGTGTATTAAAGCATTTCAAGCCTTGATAAGTCATGCTGTTTAAAATTCCAGGGAAGTATTCAACCAGTTAAACAATTAACAGGATCATTAAATTGCTAAATTAAATTCCCAAAAGTGTTTTTTTTTTTTTTTTTCTCAATGTGTTATATAAAATTGTAATTATATTACTGACAAACTGACATATGTAATTGGGAGTACGTTTTGGGAGTATTTTTTCTGCACTGTACAGTGTAGTCTTAAATTGATAAACAGTTTAGTACACACTGACAGCATCTGCTGGTATTTGTCAAAGAGACATGTATGTGATCAGTGCTTTTGTTTTTTGAAGTCATTGTGTAGCTCATACACCCCTTTCATTACGCTCATTATGACTCACATAAAAACAGTTCATGGTTAATGACATATCGCCATATGCTGATCTCTCTAAATCTGTGCATAAACTCCAAAGCATGATTGTGATGCATTATAGTCCACTAACAATTGGTTTAATGATATATATTCATTATATATTCATCTATGTTGGTTCAATTTTTCTAATAGAGTGAGCAACAGAGAACAATATCTCTGGCAAATATGCTGTTGTTGTGGATGATTTTGACGTCATGAGCAGGATGTTAAGTTAGGACCGTCTGCCCGGTTGGCTGATCTGCAACTCACACACAGACACAAACTGCGCTAAGAGGGAAACATGCTGCGCGATGCTGTGGTGAGTCAGACTGAAGCACGCACGCACAAATACATATAATGAAGATATTATGTATCTCTCAGCTGCATATAAACACAAATATTCTGCATCTACAATCTCTGTCTTTGCCTCATACGTAGGATTGTTTCTGCAACATTTCAAGCCAAGAACAACAAAATAGCCCAAAATGTACACTTTGTTCTTACAGAGGTACAATAATTTGACTCCTAAAAACTCTTATGTAAAACCTCAGTCCAGGTTGTACCAAATTTGCAAATTTTATTTATTTTTTGATTGATTGATTTTTGATGAACATGAAAGGAGAAATTTCCTCTTTCCACTGCTGTCAAGCTCCAATTAATTAATGAAAAAATGCAAAAATAAGCAAAAAAAGTACCATTCAAATAATCCATATCACTCATACTGTATTTAAGGTGTTCTGAAGCCATATTCAGTCTTAACTGACCGAAAGTCACTGAAAATCTGTTCAATGAAAATCGTATCTCTTAAGTCTCATTTGTGATTCTGCATGTGCTGTGTTTGGTTACAACACACAAGACCCAAGAACTAGGCTTCTTTGTCTTCCACTGAAAAATACAAGCATACAGGTTCAGACAACATTTGAAAAATTTGCTTTTACCTACATGCAAAACTCCAAAAACATACCTATGTATGCAATTCAGTTGAAATGAACACTAGTGGCAGTAAAACAACAATTATTATTATTTTTTTTTTTTCCCCCACACAAATTATGATTACGGGGAAGATTATCAGTTAATAAATATTTATTTTTAGACAGTTACTTGAAATCTATGATATGACCTTGCAACATTTTTTTCTACAGTGCATGAACTGTAAACTAATACATTTTGCATCACATAGCTCCATATATGGCTTTTCTGACATTATAAACTTGCTCATTCGCTCACCCGGTACAGCACTGCACTTGCAATGCAAAGTGTTTGGCTACGAGTCCTGTGAAACATGAGTCATGATAAAAAAATAAATAAATAAATAAAAACCTCAAAGCTAAAATGGTACGGTTGCTTCTGCAAATGTGTTTTTATCTCATGTCTGCTTTTGTTAACACTGTCTGGGTTTAGTGTCAGGTTTTGTGTGGGTGGTATGTTATTTTCAAACACAATAGAGCATTAACCTTTTAGCAGACATTTCATTTCCAAACTGCCACAACCAGCATAATAAAAAGTTGCCACATTCACGTCATCTGTTTTGGATAAAATTGAACAAGCTTTTTATGCCACTCACTGAACTTTTCACTTTAAAAGTCCCCTGAAATGTGCAATAAGGAACATAATGTCATTTAGCAAAAATGTGCCACAGGCACGTTTTCCCAATGAGTCTAGGTTGGGTTTGGAACAACATGAGGGTGATTAAATAACGACAGAATTATTCCTTTAAAAAAATATCACCCATTAGGTTTCCAGCAAATTCCTCAGCATTAATATATTTTTTGGACATAGATGTATTACATCTGCCTGTGGGTTTGGCCACCACTATATGGTAGAACAGCAAAGACAGGGCAATTACAGACATACATAAAATGAACACCAATTACAGTCGAAACTCTTTCCATCACAAAGCCTGTTCCACCTGCTACTTATAACCTGCTGTACTTGTACCAGACAGACTCATTTGCTAGACAGAATAATGTTGTTGTTGTTTTAAAGGCTGTAACAGCACTACAGGCTTTCTAGTTCAGCCTTAATAATCAGACGCTGGTCTCATCATCTGCAGAGCTCTCAGTGACGGGTGATGAAAAGACCCTCAGACAGACGCCTGACAAGTGCCTTCAACTCAATTCTGTGATCCACCATCATTATCAGCCTTATAGCGCTGACGCCCACTGTCTTCTGATGTCCGCCTGCATGAGGATATAACCTGGTTGTGCTCCAATGTATTTTTCTTTACCTTCATTCCAAAATGAGCTCATTTTGTTTCCTTCTCGCTTCTCCCTCAATCTATCATTTCCTGTGTTCAGGCTCGCTCATAAAATAATGCTTAGAAGATTGAATTTTTACTGCTGCAATTTCAGCACATTTCGTCCACTCCGAGTTGCTGGTGACCACTGCTGCTAAATGACTGCATATTTCTTCTTATCTCCAGTGAGGCACTGCTTGTCTGAGAGAAGAGCTTTCAAACCTTGAGAACATTTTGAAGCAGGGTTGAGTATAATACAAGGCTCTCGTAAACTGAATTTGTTACACCACAATGGATGTTGAATTGGAATTTGAATTGAGATGACAGAAAAAGGAATTAATAGAACTGCAATTGAAAAAAAAATAAAAAATCAATGTACTCCCACTAAAGAGAAATTTCATTAGTCCAATAAAACAGATTGAGCAAGAAAAGACTCACTTATGATACTGTTTCTAGTTTCCATCTTGTAAGCTGCTTTAAACACTTAAAATGCTAAATTAGAGCATTTGGGAAATAAAGTGATTTTACACCATGGAAAAATTAAAGTAAGTAAATAAATATTATAATGAAAACTGCATATGCACACTACTTGAAAAAGTTAAATAATTATTACATTATTTGAAACAGGGTTCCCACACCTTGGTTAACTTCAAATTCAAGGACCTTTCAAGGACTTTCCAGGTCCAATATCCTCAAATTCAAGGCCTTAATCAGGGTGTCTACAGATATGAACAAGTTAAATTTAAGACTTTTTAAGACCTTTTTAATACCAACTTATATGAAATTTAAGACCAAACCTCTGATGGAAATCACACAGTATTTTACATACGTATAATATAATATTTATTTATTTATTTTTTAAATGTAAAATTTATATCGATTACTGTCAAAAATGCTATTTATTATTACGATATACAGCAAACTTTTCATATCATTTTCATACACCAGTAGGTGGCAGTAAGTCACTTAATGAGTGAGTCTAGTGACTCATTCATTCAACAGTTCGCTGAATCATTCAGTAACAAAACACTGCCGCTCGCTTGGAGATTGCGCAATACTTCTACTGTGATCTTTGTTTAGAACTATTTTAATTGGTAAAACAGAATAGAACAAAACAGTCAATACTGTCTCTAAAATGTAAGTAAGCCATTTACGTGACTACTCAACTAATTGTTTATTTAACTAAAATCAATGTAACATTTGCAATGCTGCTTAAAGGAAAACGCCACCGTTTTTCCATATTCCAATATGTTTTTCCCTCAGTTTAGACGAGTTGATACGTACCTCTCCCGTCTCAGTGCATGCACTTAATGGCTCTAGCGCGCGGCGCCCCTATGTTAGCGTTTAG